>JAGFNK010000693.1:0-25276 GCA_025769875.1 Russula earlei | reverse complement strand
CCCACTTTGGTTAACACCTCCTTGCGCCTCCCTTCCCCTCTGCAAACCTACCCCACACACTGCCCTTTGCATCCTCACTGAAGACATCGACCCAGTCGACACATCCTTGCCCCTTAGCATCCTATACTCCCCAACAGCCCCACCATCGTCTCCCAACATTCCCCAGCCTATCCCAGACAACTTTGTCCCTGTTGGCACTCCCCCTCCTGCGCAGAATGAGCAACAGCAAGCGGACTGTCCTCCCTTGCCTGAAGGCTTCCTCAACCGTCCCCCTTGCACAGCATTTCACTTCCATCCGCACCAGTACTTTGTCCTCCCTACCACCAATCGTCACCAGGAGCAGTGGCGTCCCCTCCATGACTTAAATCATCAAGACTACCTTGGACGCATCCCTACCTCAGACCAGTTAGCTCGTCGCGCATTCACAGACACCTTCACCACCGCCTTTCGTGCACGCATCGTCCACACTTTTGTGGTCGAACCCTCCAACGCTGCCCTTGCCACTGAGTATGGCCTCACCCCCTTTGGCATTTGTTCTAACGTTGGAATATACGCCCCGGACGCTGACTTCCCCCTCGGACGAATTGCATACATTTTTAACACTTTGTTGTTTAGGAAACTTCTTACTTTACCCGCTGTTTACCGCCCTGCTTACGAAGGCTTGTTTTGCCTATCTATCGTACTTGACTTCTTGGACGGACGTCTCACGTTTGCTTACGGTTACTTACATTTTGAAGAGAACAGTAACCGCGTCTCCCTACGTCACTATTCGACGTATACAGTCAATACCATCCGCTTCAACCCACAGTTACTTCGCTTCTGCTTCACACCTCGTATTCCCCCTAACCCTCTCGAAATAATCGAGAGGTACCATCTCGAAACCATAGATCTTGCGCACGGTTCTTAAAAAGTAAGAACCACCCTTGTAACGCTTCAATAAAAGATCGAATAAACTTTTCTTCTTTGCCTTAACTAAAGTGCCTCGAGAATACACCTTAGAAGAAGACGAAGAGGAAGACGCTATCACTAGACATGTCTTAAGTCTAAACCACTATCGAACCTGGGCCTCCACTGCAATTCCTGTTAATACCTTAACAAACCTACACAACGTACCAGGAATAGAACCACCCCACGAAGACTTTCCTCATCTCATTGTCAAAGAGTTCCTTGAAGTCTTACCATTTGGACAACTCCTAAGCCATGACGAACACGCATTATATCTTGAAACCCTTAGTCGACTCCTGCCACCAGCACGACAACAACTATTATATTGGCAACTTGCTCAAGCAAAGAACATCCAAGGACAACCAGTTGATTATCAATCCCTGCACTCTAGCGAATTGAATCTTTGGACCAGGATCATCCAGCCACGTCACCATCTCATTGTTAATTCTTTAAGAACAGGGTATCGCCTGTTTTACCTGGCTTGGACATACATCAGCTACTATTGTCTCACTGTCCAGTTCTACCACCTACGCCTCAACAGAATACAAAGGGAAAATCAATCTTACATCCAACTTGCTGTTGTACCAGGAATACACAACACCTTTGATTGGGAGACTAACTCTTGGCTATACGACACAGACTACAATCAACCTTGGGCAATTACCAGCCCAGACACCTCATATACTGGTCCCCCTGCGTACTATTCTGTCCCAGCAATCCTAGAAGCCTCGAGTCTCGCCCCTCGACCCCTCACACCGATTCAAACCACTGTCCCAACTAGCCAAGAACGTTGGTCTGCCAGCACAGAAGATACTGAGTCAAATCCGTGGACAGCAAGGTGTAACTGCAAAACAGAGTATTGCCCATGCAACTTTTGACCAGATACACCTCCTACTCCTGATGGAATTACCTTGTGGACGCCAGGCGATTACCACCTCCCCATTCAATAAATCTGGCTCCTCGACACAGGAGACGCACGTCATCCCAATGACCCCCTGAGAGAGAAATCAATTACCCCAAAGTTTTTACCAAGAATATTCGCTCCCCATCCATTGCCTTAAAAGTTACTCTTGTGGGAAAGAAATTGGTGCAAGAGCCCTGCTTGACAGTGGAGCAGAAGGAATGATAATCCATGAACGATTTGCACAAAGACACCACCTGCACCTCCAAACTATGACTAAACCCTTGCCAGCACAAAATGTAGATGGAACACAAAATGCCAATGGACTAATATGCTTTAGCACCATCCAAAGACTTCGCATACAAGCACACACAGGCGCTACTCATGACAAACAAGCAGAATTCCTTGTCACTAACATTGGAGATCATGACATTATCTTAGGAACAGATTGGCTACAACACCACAACCCAGATATTGATTGGGCAAATGATACAATCACACTGAGAAACTGCCCCTGAACCTGCCTTACCACACACCCAAGCATAACCATTGCATCTGCATCTGGAACACGGAATTACCAAATACAAGTGCTTACTTTCCCTGAAGAAGAAGAACCTGAATTTGCAAACGTTGCTGCACTAATCTTCCCAGATACCGAAGGACTACTGAACCCATGCGTTGACGAACAAATCCATGATGCATTTAGACCAGTAACAATTAGCATAAGAGCCAAATCAACCACAGCTACCAAGCTAGCTCATGCAGAAACACCCCCCAAAACATTAGACGAACTTGTCCCTGCCCAATTCTTGAAATGGTGAAACGTTTTCGATGAACAAGCTTCCCAACGCCTTCCTGCTCACCAACCATGGGACCATGCAATCAATCTGAAACCAGGGATCGCCTGACACGATTCTGGTATCTATTGACTTACTCCCAAAGAACTACAAGCCCTAAAGGAATACTTAGATGAACACTTGAAAAGAGGGACTATCTGACCATCAAAAGCAGCTATTGCTAGTCCATTCTTCTTTGTGGAAAAGAAAGGAGGAAATCTACGACCAGTACAAGACTACAGAGCCCTGAACACAGCAACTGTCAAAGATGCATATCCACTACCTTTGATTCCTGAATTAATCGACAAACTCCAAGGAGCCCAATACTTTACCAAGTTTGACGTACAATGGGGATACAACAATATCCGCCTAAGAGAGGGCGACGAACACCTTGCAGCATTCAAGACACCATTAGGACTATTTGAACCTTTGATAATGACATTCGGTCTCTGCAATGCCCCAGCCACTTTTCAACACTTTATGAACACCATCCTAGCAAAATACATTGCCACTGAATGAGTGGTCGTTTATCTAGATGATATACTAATCATGGCGCAAACCTTAAACGAACTGGATGACTGGACACACAAGGTCCTCAAAACACTCCAAGACCACAATTTATACTTGAAACCAGAGAAATGTGCTTTTCGACAAACCTCTATTAGTTACCTAGGCATCAATATCTCCCAAGGACGAATATCTATGGACCAAGACAAGTTAATAGGCATTACAAAGTGGCCTACTCCGACCAACGTTACAGAAATCCAAGCATTTCTAGGATTTTGCAACTTCTATTGACGATTTATCCACCAATACTCACGAATGGCATGACCCTTGTTTAATCTAACAAAGAAAGAACACCCCTTTAAATGGGAAGACGAATGAAGAACAAGCATTTAGAAAATTAATCCAGGCATTTACGACAGCCCCAGTCCTCATGTTACTAAACCCTTTCGACTCATCTGCTGATGCAAGCGACTTTGCAGTTGGCGCAATCTTGGAACAACCTGATGAATTTAACAGATATCACCCAGTCGCCTATTTTTCGAAATCCTTGGACCCCGCACAACGAAATTACATGATCTATGATAAAGAACTCCTAGCCATCGTCTCATCCCTCTGGCACTTCCGACACTACCTTGAAGGCGCTACACACCCCATTGATCTATGGACGGACCACAATAATTTGACATACTTCATGACAAAGCAAAAACTTACACGACGACAAGCCCGATGGGCACTCCTTCTTAGCAATTTTGATTTTACCATCACCCATCACCCAGGAACTATGAACAAAGCAGATGGTCTGTCCAGGCGGCCAGACTTTAAAGAGGGGATACAAAATGAAAACGATGGAAAGGTGCTCCTAGATGACAAATATTTTAAAATTAGAGCAACACGCACCTCTGCTACAGAACCGATTGGCGACCAAGAACTTCGACAACAACTGCGATCTAGCAAAGACTATGACCCAGAAGTATCTAACACGTTAGCAATCATTATAAAGAATGGACCAAGACGATTATCCAAAGGCTTACAAGACTGGAACCTCGAAGATGGACTAATATTATTCAAAGGAAAAGTCTATATCCCAAACAATGACACCCTACGAAAGAAAATTCTGAAACTACATCATGACTCCCTCGCCACCGGACATCCTGGCCAATGGAAAACTTACAAACTAATCAGCCGAAACTATTGGTGGCCAGGAATGCTAACCTATGTCAAAAGTTATGTAGATGGTTGCGCAATTTGCCAAAGTACAAAGAACCGCCCAAAGACAGAAACACCCCTCGTACCAATTACACCAGCTGGAGAAGTATGGAAGAGCATTACCATGGACTTTATCATGGACCTACCAATTTCACAAGGCTTTGACAGCCTCCTAGTCGTGGTAGATCAATTCAGCAAAGCAATAATCATTACCCCCTGCCACAAAACAATCACAGCGGATGAAACAGCAACACTAATCATGAACAATGTCTGGAGGAGAATAGGCCTCCCAACACAAATAATATCAGACAGAGGCCCTCAATTCGCAGCAAAAGTCACTCAAGAACTATGGAAGAAATTAAATGTCAAGGTATCATTGAGCATGGCATATCACCCACAGACAGATGGAGAAACAGAACAAGTTAACCAAGAACTAGAACAATACCTACGAATATTTTGCAACCACCAAGCGGACAATTGGGCAGAACTAATTCCCTTCATGGAGTTTGCACATAATGCCAGACAACACAGTGCTACAAACAAACCCCCTTTCGAGGTCTGGTATGGCTTCAACCCAACATTTGCTCTGCCCCTTGCCTTTACATCAAAGTTCCCTTCAATCCAAGAAAGACTAACAAGACTAAACCAGCTCAGAGAAGAAGTAGCTATCTCCCTGAACCGAGCAACTGAGATCATGAAGCAATCAGGACCTCAATCCTCCACATTTCGTTTTAAAGAAGGAGATCAAGTATGGTTGGAAGCCACAAATCTACGAACCACTCACCCAAAAGCAAAACTAGCCCCTCGACACTATGGACCATTCAAAGTCATCACTGCCTATCCAGTAAACGTTCACCTTGAACTACCAAAGTCCTGGAAGATACACCCAGGTTTTTCACCACTCCCTGATTAAACCTTACAAAGAAACCATTGCCCATGGTCCTAACTTTTCAAACCCACCACCAATATTAGTCGAAGGTGAAGAACAATATGAAGTAGAGCAGATCCTAAACTCTCGGCTCTCCCCAAACCGCAAAGGAATCCAATACCTAGTTAAATGGAAAGGGTACACGGCCACAGAAAATACTTGGGAACCAAGCATCTAACCTATCAAAAGCGCAATCACTTGTTAAAGACTTCCATCGGAAATATCCGAAGGCGCTTAGAACGATTCCCACCAGGAGTAACCCCTAAACCAACAACTCTCATCATGACCTCTGTCGATGACTACCTTTATCCTTGTTACCAACGAACCTTTCAGAGAACCCCTGCGATCACATGCACTCAATCAACCACAGCTATCCCCAAAGCAATCCATAGAACAAGAGAGAACTCCCCACGAATGAACAGACTTCGACTTTTCATATGCAAACTACTCCACCTTCCAAAGAAACAAATCCCTACCGTTGCAGGAGCAACAAGTCTATAAAGAGGGGATGAATGTTATGAACCAAGGCCAAGTCCTGGCCATGGATTGTCCTATTTACTCAAGAGAGACCTCTCTCACTTTGCATTGCCGACTCCCTTCCATTTACTGGGCTATCCCTCCTGTGGTACAAGATATCGCTATTGCAAAGGCACTATAACACGACCAGGCACCCGTTTCCTAATCGGGTAATCATCGCGTGGCAGCCACATGGCCACCCAGCCACCATGGACCCGAAACAGTGGCACAAACTCTTAGAAACTGTTGCATAAATCATCTGACTGTCATCAAGGCTCCAATGACATCATGGCTGACTGAGCAACTCCACAGTGACCTCATAGGCTCACTAAGCGCTCCACAGTGACATCATAATGATGTCATTGCTCCACAATGATCAGTAATGCACTCAGTAAGCCTGAAACTTGACACAAGCAAGTTTATGCCTCTGTAGTCCTATTGGATGGTACCAAAGAGTCTAGAATAGTCCCAGTTCTTTGTAATCGACCCTGTACACTGTATATAAGCCCCAATGAAGCATGGCAGTCGTCAGACTGTCCATTTGTGATACTCTCATCTTCCTGGGTACTCCCCTGCGACCGCTCAGTCTAAAGTCCTCCCTCGTCCTCAAGGTACTCTTCAACGACCGCCTTGTTTAAAGCCCCTCGCTGCACTGGCCTCTACTCTTTGCCTCTGCCTCTTGCAACACAGTACCAGTCCCCATCTGGTATCTTCTAGTCGTTTGGCTCGTCCTCCTGTTCAACACCATTTACGCCACATACCGTCTGTTCCGACCCTTGCCCACCTGCTCCTGAGTCCTTAGTGATCAGCAGTACGTGTCTTGACAACCATAGTGCCATCTTGTGACAGGTTGCACAATTTTTATATTAATATAAGTTCACAATCACACACATAATATCAATGTGTGTTTCCTTTGTCTTTGCCACCTTTTGCCTCACCATTGGCATCACTCCATCATTCATGCTTCCTTCCAATTATATTTGGTATGCCCATGAGCTCTGCTGCATCCCTTGGACTGACTTCAACTAGAACCAAACCTGGTGGGGTAAGAAAGCTTTCAGCAACACAGAAAAACCAATTGCAGCAGATGTTGGAGGAGATAAGAAAGATGAGAGGGAGGAGTTACTTGGTTAGGGTGGATAGTAGTGATAGTGAAGTGGAGCCATGGGAGATGCTGGGGGTGCCATATTGGGAGCAGCCTTTGATGTTACGGCATCATGGCCATAAGAGCGTTAGCTCAGAGCTTAGTGGGGCCAAGTCCCTGTGACTTGGTTCTAGGGTTCAGTGGGGCTGGCTCAAAGAGACCAGATCAAAGGTTTAGCGTCTCAAGGCTGAGTCGGACAATGACTCAGTCCACAGACAGAGTTGATCTTCTGGTTTCACAGAAGAGGAGGATGATGAGAGAGAGGCAGAGGAGGAAGAGGAACACGAGGGTTCCTTGAGGTGTGCTCAGGTCAGGCAAGACAAAAGCCAGCACAAGCAAGTTGTGATTGAGAGAGGGTACAGGGCAAAGGATGCGACAGGAGATGGGACAAAGCTAAGCTTGGGGCATTTCCCCAGCTTGTACAGGCACTTAAATACTGTATGTAGCAAGGCTGTACAGTACTATATGTGGAACAATAGATAAAGGTGAGCCAATAGCAGAAGAGACTCGACAATAGATGAAACACAAAGAGGTGAAACAATAAAGGACCATCAACATCAAGGGATGAAACAATAACCAAGGTGAAACATTAAAGAACAATAAGGAACATATTTGTTATGGATGAACTGAGAGAGGGGTAGATCACAACATTTGATCTGAAACTTTTATCAGGGAATCAAAAGGATAAATGGGCAACCTGTGATCAATTTAGCAAAGCAATTATCATTGCCCCATGCTGTAGAAAAAAAAGGGAAACCCAAATGCAGTTGATGGATGGATGGATGGATGGATGAAGCAGTCTTTGGAATTTTGCATATTCATGACATCCCAAATCTGGTATTGGACTTTGTCAGCAAAGTGGTGTTTAAACATTTTAGACATCTTTACAATTCAGAAAATCAATATAATTATTTAATGATCAGAATAAATTACTTGATACTCAAAATTGAAATTGTGGCACAATAGAGGGTCAATGTTGTGCTGCAGACTCTTCTGCTGCAATGATGCCCACTTGCCACATCCTGCTCCCTCACCCCTCTGCCATCCTGCCAGCAACAGACATTGCACCCTTGCAATCATGATGGGGATGCCCTCCCAACAACTCAACATACCACATGAAGGCTGAACAGCCCCACCAATGCCACTCCCTTGCCACCTCCATCATCCTGCCAACACATGTCAAGACTCACTGTTGAACTATCCAGTTCAAGAGTGAGGGATAAGCTCGAAGACAAGTCGATAGATGTCCAAGACCGCGTGGGCAAGGAGTAGAGTCCAGAGTAGTAACAAATACCAGAGAGGTATTGTTACTGTGAGAGTAGAGCAGTCACGCAGAGAAGAGGCCAGGATAGTCACAAGGGGACGGTCCTTAAAGGAGTATCCCAGGGATGGAGAGTGCCGTAAACAAATGGACAGTCTGAGGACTGTCCGCCACTTTATTGAGCGCTTATATACTACAAGAGAACTGCTAAATAGGGAACAAGTCATAACCTTGTTATCAAGCACAATAGAGTGATGAGTAAGAAGTTGGAGTATGCTTACTGAGCATGCTCAGTCATGCTCAGTAAGCTGCTGAGTAAGAAGGCTCCTCTTGATGAGTAAGAGCCTTCACTGTCCATGTGTTCACTGCTTTTAGTACACATGCAAACACCTGATTCATTTCCTGTTAGTTAGTTTAGGGCCGGTCATTTGAGGACTTGTAGTTTGGTTAGGGAATAGTGTTATCTTATAAGGCCCTTATATAGTTCTATTAGGGTCCCTAGAGTCGACCCTAATACTTCTATTAAGGTCCTTAGTATTGCCTTATAGTTCGTTCTATAGTTATTAGAGTTGGTCTAATAACACGTTGTAGGGCCTTTGATACTAGGTTAGTGCCTATTGTAGAGCTCCTAGGGTCGTTCCAAAGGGTCCTTAGGAAGGCCCTAATACTGTCTTTTGTTGCTAGAAGGGTTGCCTTTAAGTGGGGCTTGCTGTATGTTGATTGTGCCAAGAATCGCTTGCGCAACAATGCGCGTGCGATATTGTGGACACCTCTACTCACTCCTTTTGCTCATGTGAACAGGGTGACACCATAGAGGCTGGGTTTCCTCCTATAAGGAAGGGTCCTTCAAGAGCCCTCTCCGGAGAATGGTTCATGACAGGCTTTGTGGTGTATGTCCATCTGAGAGGGAGTTGGTGACTGGGTATTGGAGAGAGCCTGAACGAGGCCTTAGAGTGAGGATAATGACTTGGTCATTCCACTGAGGGTAAAGGTAGTCATTGTATAATGTCATGGTGGTAAGGTGCTAAAGGGGGTAAGGAGTAGTTCATAACACTATCCAGGGTGCACAGAGTTTGTATGACTGGATGGTGATCCAAAGTGGTAGTATTCAAGCCAAGAGCAAGAGAAGGGAGGAGAGGAAGAAGGGGGAAGAGAGGGAAGGGAGAGGAGAGCGAGGTCATTCATGCATGGTTGTCTCAGGCAGACTGATACTAGAGGGAACTCAAGGGGACTGTATTCACTGATGCTACTACAGAGTAGCTAGTGGGTTTTTATATACAGGACAGAAGTACTAAAGGAGGCTAAGTAATGAAAGGGATCAGAATATGAAGGGAGTCAGAGAATGAAAGGGAATTGAGACCAGGCAAGGTGGTTGAGGCCATGGTGAAAGGCTTGAGATGTGAATGCATCAAGTGAGCTGGGGCATCCATGCATGGTGAAAGACAATTGATGCCAAGGGCTGGGCAATGCAGTCAAGATCTTGACATCAGGTGCAAGTGGTGTGGCAATGGCTGAGGACAAGATGCAAGGAAGGTGGGAGATGCAGAGGAGGTGAAGTGTCACATGTGGTCCACATGTGGTTCTGAGGCCAGCAATATGGCTCACCTTACAGTGCACACAGGAAAAGACACATTGTGTGCCATCAGGGTTTCAAGTGTAGCCTGTGCTTGTTGAGCCAAGGTGCAAATGTTGCAAGTGTTCTAACTGTTATGATCTACCCTCCTGTCAGTTCATCGCTAGTCTTCTCTTGTTATTGTTCCTTTCTGTCTCCCTCGTTCTCTTAGTTACCATTTCATCCCTTGATCTTGATGGTCCCTTGTTGTTTCACTTATTGTGTTTCTTCTATTGTTCAAGCTCCTTTTGCTATTTGCTTGATTTTATCTATTGTTCTGCATATGGTACTGTACAGCCTTGCTACATACAGTATTTAAGTCCAGTAAAAGCTGGGGAATGCCCTAAGCTTAGCTTTGTCCCATTTCCTGTCACATCCCTTGCCCTGTATCCTCTCTCAATCACAACTTGCTTGTGCTGGCTTATACCTCACTTGACATCGATAAACTAGGAGGAACCCTTGTGTTCCTCTTACTCCTCTCTTGCTCTATCATTGTCCTCCTCTTCTGTGAGATTACCAGAAGATCAACTCTGTCTGCAGATTAGGTCATCCTTGACTTAGTCTGGAGACACTAAACCTCTGAACCAGTCTCCTTGAGCTGGTCCCATTGAAACACTGAACCAAGTCACAGGGACTTGGCCCCACTGAACCAGGCTAATGCTCTAATGGCTGCAACACTGTAACACTAACTGTGTGTATGTAAGGTGTGACTCAGGTACAGGTGACACCGTGACAATTTGGTCATGGGTAGGCACGGGTATGGGTATGGTTTTAAATTTGTCACACCCGCGCAACACCGCACCCTTATCAGCCGGGTTTACAGGTATTGAAAGCACTATTCAAGAGTCTCCTGCCACAGGGTGACAGCTTGCACAGGCTTGGGACCAGCCCAAACGGAAGCAATTGTTGATCACAATCGCGAGAAAACTGGTGAGCGCGACTCGGACTCAGTGGCCGCCTGTCAAGACTCACTGTTGAACTATCCAGTTCAAGAGCGAGGGATAAGCTCGAAGACGAGTCGATAGACGTCCAAGACCGTGTGGGCAAGGAGTAGAGTCCAGAGAAGCAACAAATACCAGAGAGGTATTGTTACTGTGAGAGTAGAACAATCACGCAGGGAAGAGGCCAGGATAGTCACAAGGGGATGGTCCTTAAAGGAGTATCCCAGGGATGGAGAGTGCCGTAAACAAATGGACAGTCTGAGGACTGTCCACTACTTTATTGAGCGCTTATATACTACAAGAGAACTGCTAAATAGGGAACAAGTCATAACCTTGTTATCAAGCACAATAGAGTGATGAGTAAGAGTCGGAGGACGCTTACTGAGCATGCTCAGTCATGCTCAGTAAGCTGCTGAGTAAGAAGCTTCTCTTGATGAGTAAGAGCTTCCATTGTCCACATGTTTACTGCTTTAGTGCACATGCAAGCACCTGATTCATTTCCTGTTAGTTAGTTTAGGGCCGGTCATTTGAGGACTTGTAGTTTGGTTAGGGAATAGTGTTATCTTATAAGGCCCTTATATAGTTCTATTAGGGTCCTTAGAGTCGACCCTAATACTTCTATTAAGGTCCTTAGTGTTGCCTTATAGTTCATTCTATAGTTATTAGAGTTGGTCTAATAACGCGTTGTAGGGCCTTTGATACTAGGTTAGTACCTATTGTAGAGTTCCTAGGGTCGTTCCAAAGGGTCCTTAGGAAGGCCCTAATACTGTCTTTTGTTGCTAGAAGGGTTGCCTTTAAGTGGGGCTTGCTGTATGTTGATTGTGCCAAGAATCGCTCGTGCAACAATGCGCGCGCAATATTGTGGACACCTCTACTCACCCCTTTTGCTCGTGTGAACAGGGTGACACCATAGAGGCTGGGTTTCCTCCTATAAGGAAGGGTCCTTCAAGGGCCCTCTCCGGGGAATGGTTCATGACACCGCCTCCGTTTACGCGAAGACAGCACTTAGTGCCATGTTTGCAAAGTCGTATGACATGGGTCAGAAGGGTCGGTTCATCGAGATCTGGCTGGATCATATAAAGGTGAGCAAATTATTTTCAACATCTCACTTGTTGCTCATGCCTCGCAATTTGGGGTCAAAGTCCTCAGCAAAGTCATCGCGCTCTTCACTTCAGACTTCGGCATCGACCTCTTCCTTTGCCAGCGCAGTCAAGTTGAGCACCAAGGCACTCCAGCATGGAGTCAAATGTAGCATCGCAAATGGCTTGAAGGCAATCACCCAGCCTCTCAAGCATGCAAAGCATGTGGCATCCAATGCCACCTCCACACCCATTGAAAGCGAACAAGAAGCGGAGCAAGCACTGACAATGGATGATCATATGAGTATCAGCAGCAACGGCGCAACCGGCGATGCTATCAAGATTGAATCAGATAACGAGGAGCTTGAAAAAGACCTATGTATGTCATTTCATTATCATTTTTTACCTCTTTTGCTTACTTGGACACTAGAAGACACAAAGAAGTCATGGTGGTCCCCCATCTACACGTTTTTCAAGCCCGACATCTCTATTCAAATTCACAAAAACCGTGTCTCCCACTTCTTCACCTGTTTGTCAAAACATTGCAAGACAGGCTCGAAAGGCATTCGGCGCTATCAAGATAAGGGCAACAAATTTTCAACTGCAAATCTCAAGCACCACGCCATCCGATGCTTTGGTGAGGACACAGTGAATGCAGCTATGAAGGGCAAGGCTGCTAGTGAAGGCCGCACTGGCAACATATTTGCAGCATTTGCCCACCAAGGACAGCGGCCTGTCACGTACTCGCATCGAGCACACACGAACACAGAATTTCGGTAAGTAGTACTTATTATCAGCTAAATGCTCTATTCTAAACACGTTGAACAGCGCACACATTGCAAAATGGGTGGCAGAATGCAACCGTCCTCCACAAATTGTCTCTGATCCCGAGCTCATCGATATTTTCAAGACCAGGCACCCCAACCGTAAAGTTCCATGTCCAAACACGGTTCGACGTGATGTCAAGGCCGCATACATCAAGTGCCATGAACGGATAAGCAAACTACTGTGAGAACACCCAGGTCGCATTCACTTCGCGACCAATTGTTGGACTTCAACCAACCACCGTGCATTCATTGCCTGGACTGTACACCTTGAGCATCAAGGTGCCATGCTAGCTTTCTTACTCAATATCATTGAGGTTCCGGAATCTCATACGGGTACAGCTTTGGCAAAGGCCTTTCAGAAGATGCTCGAAACGTTTGGACTCCAAGATCATATTCTGGCCATAAATGCTGACAATGGATCTGCGAACGACACACAGACCAAAGCTCTCGCAACGATGGAGAACTCTTTTGATGGACAAAACTGCATCCGCTGTTTCAATCACACTCTGCATCTCTCAGCCAAAGCCCTCCTCAGCCCATTCAACACTGCATTAGCTGGCGTATCCAATAACAATGATGACGTTGGTGAAGATGGTGCACTCGATGAAGAAGACGAGGACGAAGACGAAGATGAGGATGAGGACAAGGACGAAGATGAAGACGGATCGGATGTACCGGATGAGGATAATGATGATGATGGTATTGATGAACTTGAGAACCTAGACGAGGAGAAGAAGGAAGAGATCATGGAAACTACAGCTACTGTTCGTCAAATCGTGACGAAGGTATGTACTATCTTAGTTGTTCCCCAGGACTCGGAGTAACCACTGATCTTGATTCAATAGCTTCGTCGTCTGTCATTTGCTATCATTCACTCAACAACTATCAATCTCCCGAAGTGGCGCAAGTGTTGCAAGGAGCTCGGACTCAAGCTGCGCCTCATGCCGCGTGACGTTGTGACACGCTGGAATTCAACATACTACATGCTTCATTTTGCAACGAAATATCGTGAGGTTATTGATGCAATGACGGCCGACAAGGTCCTCAAGCTTCAGAAGTATGAGCTTGATGATGAAGAGTGGGTTATCGTTGAAGATCTTGTCTTGGTACTATGGGTAAGTCATATTTTTACTTATTGCTGTTTTCAGCGCACTTGGCGGAGCTTGAATTCCACCCAAATCGGCGCAGAAACCCCCTCAAACATGCGGGATGAATATCTCCCTCGAAACGGCTTCAATTCATATGAAATTTATTGTCCCTGAATCGCCTGAATGAGGGCTAGGCAGCCCCATTGTTTTCATGAGATTTGAGTGAGAATTGGTGGAGCTGGACTCAAGCCACCTCCACATGTGTATTAGATGAATTACAACTCAAAATCATGGTCTATATCTATTATTTTTCCCTCATGTTGTACCCATGGGCTGTCTTGAGGCAGCCCCATAGTGTTTTTGACTCAAGTGTTGTGGTGTGCAACATTATTTCCAGTGTAATTGGAGTCGTGGCCAGCCACTCATCACCCCTCTCGCCTCTCGATTCTGACCATCCTTCTTGTTTTTCACAGACAGAGAGGAGTGGGTTGCAAAGAGGGGTCCTATTCGGAACTCTTTCTACTACAGAGTAGCTAGGGTGTTTTAATATACAGGAGTCGTCTCCATTGCAGGTGGTGGCAGCAGGCGTGGACGAGGAGCGAAGGCGTAGGCGGTGAGCATGAGTTCATAGATAGAGACGTAGGTGGCGAGGACTCGAGAAAGAGGATGCGTGGGGCGGCTTGCGCGGGGGTGGGATCTGTCGTCTTGCGGCGGCGGTGGTGGGGTCGTCTCCACTGCAGGTGTCAGCAGCAGACGTGGGCGAGAGCGCGCGAATGGATGGGGAGGCGATGTGGGAGGCAGCGTGCGGTGTGCTGTTGGCGTCGGCGACTGCTTCTCCTGCGGCAGCTTCTGCTCCTGTTGTGGTGTGTCGTGGCTTAGTTCGTGGCCGAGGCCTTCTTGGTCTTCTGGGGTGGTGCTGGTGGCGAGGGGTTGCGATGGTGCGGCGGTGCTGGTGTCGTGCGAAACTACTAAAGCGGCGGCTGTGACTGAGAAGACTGAGGCTGAGACTGAGAAGGTGGCGGCAGACTGAGCTGGTGCGACGGTGGAGGCGGATGGGGCGGAGGCGATGACTGAGGGTAATGCAGGGGCGACGGCGGCTGTGGCTGACAAGGGCGTGGCGGTGGTGGCTTGTGAGATGGTGGTGGAGGCAGCGGCGTGTGGCACTAAGACGTCAGTGGCTGAGGCTGAGGCTATGGTGGCGGCTGACAAGACTAAGGCGGCTGGCAAGGCTAAGAGCGCGGTGGCGGCGGTTGACTGATCTGAAGCTGGGGCGACAGAGATGGCTGGCAAAACTAGGGGCGCAGTGGCGGCGGCTGAGACTGAGAAGGCTGAGGCTGAGGGCAGGGTGGAGATGGCAGCGGCTGGCGATGCTGGTGCTATGACGGACTGGGCTGAACTGACGAGTACGGGCGAGGCAAAGACGGAGACTGATGCAAAGTCGGCAGCTGGCATGACTGAGGCTACTGTGGCGACGGACGAGGCGACGGACGAGACGGTGCGTAAAGAGTCATGTGGCTTATTCATCAACCGTCCACCTGTCCACTCCTACTCCAGGACAACGACAGGGTGTTCTTCCCTTCCCAGAGCTGCTCACCATACCTTGCTCTACCCCTCCATTTCAACCCCCTAAACCCTCATGGGCTCGAAGCAACATGCTTCAAAACGCTGGCCTGCACCGACACGTACTACTGGCCAAAGGAAGGCTGCCCGAAAAAAAAACTGGTGGAAATGAAAGTGACAGCTCAGGCACTCCCACTCGACCAAAGCGATCACAACCATGAGCTCAGGCTTCCAAGATATCCCTTCCTGCTATTGATGAGGATGGGGAGGAAGAGTCCTATGCCTATGTAAATGCAGAAGCCTGGGAACTCACTACAGCACAAACGCATGGACCACAAGACATGCAAAATTGTTGCAAAGGCACACAGCCTCGATGTCAACTCACCCACACAGCTATATGGCTGGCCGCAAATCGCTTACAAGAGTACATATGTGCATATTCCTTTCATGCCATCTCCTCTTCGTCCTCACATCATCATCATCGTCGCCGCCAGCACGCCACCCTTGCCCCCATCAACCGCCCCACGCCCTCGCCCTCAACGCCCCCACCTTCACCATGCACTGACGAGTCCCAACGCACAGCCGAAGAGCCCTGTACCACGCCGCCATCTTCGTTGCCATCGGACGGTGTTGCTACTGTACATTTCGGTATGTTTTTCTCCCCTTTTTTACTAGACTCTCAATTTGTTAGTCAGAGATCTGCACGCTGCCTATGCATCCATTTCCCAGCCTGCCGCCGTCTTCCCTCTCCCTTTCTACTTCCACGCCCCCTCGCTCCTCTCCCTCGCATCTGCCATCCAAGTTCTCCAATCATCCCACCCGCAATCGCGTTCGGCAGCGCCATCAGCACCCAAGCGACCACCCACCAGCACTCTCCCTATCCCCCCTCCAGCCTCTCCTTTGCATCGTCTCCCCCTCCTCGCATCGCAACTCGACCACACCCCTCGTCACCACACCTGGCCTCGGCCATCCTTCACAAATCGCCACATGCCACTACCACAGCTGCTGGAGACCACGACTCGATACCTCGCGTCGTCCAGCTTCGGTCCCCTTCTCACATCTAGATTTCCTTTCATATGACTGTCTTTTGTGCTTTTCCTGTCCCTTAGCCTTAGTTCTAACCTGTATCTGCTACCATGTTGAATAAAGTTGCCCTGTTGTTCCCTTATCATCTGTGTGAACCTGAGTGCAGTCGAATGAACAAACGTGTTCTCGCGTTCCCGCTAGGTGCTCCTCCTCTTTGGAGCTTCAGTCTTATGAAGTCATTCTGCATTCTTGGACACACTTCACCGCCCCATGGTCTCAGGTGTGCACTTCCTGGGGGGGCTCCTTCCCGGCACACGACCATGCTACTGTCACACAATATGAGGGAAACGACGTTGCACACCACAACGCTTGAGTCAAAAACACTATGGGGCTGCCTCAAGACAGCCCATGGGTACAACATGAGGGAAAAATAATAGATATAGACCATGATTTTGAGTTGTAATTCATCTAATACACATGTGGAGGTGGCTTGAGTCCAGCTCCACCAATTCTCACTCAAATCTCATGAAAACAATGGGGCTGCCTAGCCCTCATTCAGGCGATTCAGGGACAATATGTTTTATGTGAATTGAAGCTGTTTTGAGGGAGATATTTGCCCCACACGTTTGAGAGGGTTTTCTGCACCGATTTGGGTGGAATTCAAACTCCGCCAAGTGCACTGAAAACGGCAATAATTGAATTAATTCCTAATATCTCCCCAAAGCAATTCAAGAACACAACTATCTTCTTTTCACAAGACTCCGCGGGAGTCACTGCTGTCATTCCCGCAATGGATCGGCTTACCAGCCATCTCAACCCAAAGACAGGGAAAGAGTTCCCAGCTGCTCTCGTTGAAGCCATGAAGCTTGCACGCAAGAAAATGAACCATTACTACTCCCTCACCGACGACTCTATTGTGTACCGCATCGCTATGGTTCTACACCCTGGCATGAAACTCAAATATTTTCGCAACCAGAATTGGGAAGGTGAATGGATTGAGGTGGCAGAGAACCTTGTTTATGATGAATACACGAAGTATGAGAAGCCTACCACTGATGACCTGGACCGAGACTTGGCCCAAATAAAAGAAGCAAACGATGAAGGATATGCATCATTTGGTAATCTCTCTGTCATTACCCAACTCTGCCGGAATGAGGTCCAGGCCTACTTGAGCCTCCCTGTCAAAAACGTCAAAGATCCGCTGAAGTGGTGGTACGACAACTGTCAAGACATGTACTGCTGATCACTAAGGACTCAGGAGCAGGTGGGCAAGGGTCGGAACAGATGATATGCGGTGAAGGCGGCGTTGAACAAGAGGACGAGCCAAACGACAAGGAGGTACCAGATGGGGACTGATAGGTGTTGCAAGAGACAAAGGCGAAGGCTGGAGGCCAGTGTAGCGAGGGAACTTTAAACAAGGCGGTCGTTGAAGAGTACCTTGGAAGCGAGGGGAATCTTTAGACTGAGCGGTCGCAGGGGAGTACCCAGGAAGATGAGAGTATCACAAATTGACAGTCTGACGACTGCCATACTTCATTGGGGCTTATATACAGTGTACAGGGTCGATTACAAAGAACTGGGACTATTCTAGACTCTTTGGTACCATCCAATAGGACTACAAAGGCATAAACTTGCTTGTGTCAAGTTTCAGGCTTACTGAGTGCATTACTGATCATTGTGGAGCAATGACATCATTATGATGTCACTGTGGAGCGCTTAGTGAGCCTATGAGGTCACTGTGGAGTCGCTCAGTCAGCCATGATGTCATTGGAGCCTTGATGATGTCAGATGATTTATGCAACAGTTTCTAAGAGTTTGTGCTGCTGTTTCGGGTCCTTGGTGGCTGGGTGGCCATGTGGCTGCCACGCGATGATTACCCGATTAGGAAACGGGTGCCTGGTCGTGTTATAGTGCCTTTGCAATAGTGATATCTTGTACCGCAGGAGGGATAGCCCAGAAAATGGAAGGGAGTCGGTAATGCAAAGTGAGAGAGGTCTCTCTTGAGTGAAATAGGACAATCTACAGCCAGGACCTGGCCTTGGTTCAGTAACAACAACCGTTTTGTATATTCAAGCCTTCATTGTATGGCTTTGGATTATCTCAGTATCCCTGCCACCTTGACAGCTGTTGAACGGGTTTTTTCACAAGGCCATCACCTTCTCCCATTCACGTGCAATAATCTCTCATTGGGTTCAATTCGAGCTTTTCTCTGCTTTGGTTCCTAGGGCCCATTGTGGTCTCCTTGTGTTTGATGATGTGTTGGCTGCAGTGTCGTCGAAAAAGAACATTTCGCTTGATTAGTTATACTATGTACTGTACTTCTTTATTTTACTAGCTAGTGATACATATGTGAAACCTGTGGTTTTTTCTTACATACCATGGTTATTATAGAACCCGTACCAGTAACAATGAACCCGAGCGATGTACGGTGAAATCGTACCCTTTATCTGTAAGGGTATGGTGTTCACGGGTACGGGTAGGGGTTCAGGAAAATTTACCTGGGGGTTACCCGTTTCACACCTTATGTGTATGGTTGAGGCAGAGATGGAGACAAGGTGAAATGGAGTGAGGGAGGAGGCATGGTGATGGCAAATATGGGCTGTGGTCCACAAGTGGGTGGGCATGGTATGAATACAAACACATGAGTGGTCAATGCAAAAACACAGCCTGCAAAGTGGAATGAATGAGAAAGCTGTGAAAACAAAAGAAAGAGAAAAACAAATTGCACACAGTTCAATGCATGAAAACCACACACACAGGAAAAGACACATGTGCATGCCATCAGAGTTTAAAGTAAATGGGCTCAGTCATCAATGTGATCATTGAGGAGACAGCTGTGGTCACCCTGGATATCTACACAGTGAGATAGATGGGAAGAGAAATGAAACCTGAGCAATACAGAAGCCGTTAACAAATGGAATGATAGGAACATGTACCACATGAGCAAGGTCACTCTCCTCCATTGTCTTCAGTGCTTCAGAGACCACATTACTGACCTTGATGCCATGCTTTTTATGCTCCTTGGCAGCTGTGCAGAGGCATGGGTTTTCTTCAATGCTCAAGGTGAGGTGGGCAAGCAAAAGCTCCTCACCCAATCAGGAAACAGAATGGGAGGAATGACATGAAAAAATTGCATGCACCTGGGCATGCTCATATGTGGCCCTGGCCTTCCTCATCACCTCAGAGTTTTGCAGCTTGTCAATGTTGCCCTGGAGCTGCTTCATGTTCTCCTGCAGCTCCCTGTTTTTTCAGAGCTCATCTCTCAAGATGTCCACAAACATCTGGAAAAGTGATTTTGGCAGCTCATCACTTCAACAAGAGGTTGTGTGGAAGTGGGCCACAGACACTGCAGGAGGGTGTATAGGGATTGGCCAGATGAGAGAGGTCACAAAAATGTAGGAAAAAAAAACAGAAAAAAAGGCACACAGCTTGACATGCAATGTTTGCACACATGGGAAGCACAGTTGTGGAGAACATCTTGTCATGGCATTGTAGCAGCACACACCCATTGCCATTGATGATCTGCACCAACAACTCCAGTCACTTCTCCCACAGTCAAAGCCACAGTTGCATGTGGTGAATGGACATGGAGCTGCTTGAGGTGTATATGAGCACATTGTGTGTCATCAGGGATTCATGTGTCAGAATTGGCCTGGTGCACATGGAGGGAAGGAACACTTGAAAGTAGAGCACCACATGATTCCCAAGCTAGTGGGAATCCACCTTACAGTTCATACAATGAGGGTGGTGGTGGAAAGTGGCAGTGACATGAGAGAGAGGGCAGTGGCAGCATGGTCACAGTGGTGGCAATGATGATGCAAGGGAGGAGAGCACAAGCACAGCTGTTCCTTGGTCATGACTGGTTTCAACCAGTCATACTCCCAGTCTTGGTTGAGACTGGTCTGAACTGGTCAATTGACTGCAAATGACCACATGTAACCAGTCACATGCAGTCCAGTCCAGTTTTTTGAGGGATTGTGCAAACTGGTAGCCAGTCACAGTCTCAGTCACGCCAAAATCGGGGGAAAAACCGGACTTGACCGGACTTTGAAACTAATCACACTGGCCTGATCTTCCGACACTAACAAGAGCTTTTAAGCTCATCAATCATCATGATGAACTGATCCAACTGATCGCTGATCGGAACCTATAGAAGACTTGCCTAATATAAAAGAGCCCATGCCCGATTCTTCCCAGCTGCACTCACACTCGTTAGTACTGGTTACCGACGATCTTCTACATTTTCCACCCCACCGTGGCGCCATCTTGCGACAAGTTCCACGATTTTTATATTGCTATAAGTTCACGATTGCACACATAATATCAATGCGCACTTCCTTTGTCTTTGCCACCTTCTGCCTCGCCATTGGCGTCACTCCGTCGTTCGCGCTTCCTTCCAATGATATTCGGTACGCCTACGAGCTCTGCTGCATCCCTCGGGCTGACTTTCAACCTTTTTTGTGCAGAACCGAACCCCTTGAGAAGCAAAAGCTTTCTAAAAACCCATTGCCCGCGCCGAAGCTGATAATTAAATCACAAGAGAAACCGAAACCGTCGGCTCGGGTAGGGGATAGTAGTGATGATGAAGTGAAGCCATCCAAGCAGAGGGGTGATCTATCCGAGGAGCAGAAGAAGTTTCTCCCATATTGGGACCCTCCTTTGATCCGACAGCCGTTGAATCAAGAAGTCGATCGGGCAATCGAAACGAATAAACGGCAATCTACGACCGATTTAACAGAACCATCAGCGGGGAAACCCAAACGCGGTTGATGGATGGTCTGACGGATGAGGGCCAAGTCACTGTCACGAGCATCGTTCACGGTAGCAACTATATGTGCATCCTCATCGTCAGGGTGAACGTCGTTGACATCCTATCCTCGGGGTGCAACGACCTGTGAGGCCGTGTGACGTCCTGCCTGGCGAATCAGCTCAAGCTCATATTTCTCTCTCTTCCAATAATTTAACTTGCCCAGGGAAGATACGTCCTGTTTGATGACCACACCCATGCTCAACAACGAGCAAAACGGTCCAGTGAGCGGACACCGGTCTCTCCTGTCATGGTAATCAGTGCTTTTATCCCCACGACCACCTGTCACAGACAGGTCCCGAATCATAACCCATATACTTCAAGTTGTTTTCATCGTTCCATGCTCATCGTCATGTCACCAACTCTCCTCTCCTTTATTTCCAATGGTCTCCGTATTTATTTTCTGTCATCTCCTTTCTACGCCGTCCTGCTGGCAGTCCCGGTGACTGGGCTCTGAAAATTTATGCAAACCAGCCCTGCAGTCGACGACCTGTGTGGACGCGGATATGGTGCGGTCCCTCCACCATGTGCAACGGCTCGTAACTGATCCAACAAGCCCCTCCCGTCCACCGTCACGGTCTTGCCATACCTATCACCGCCCCGTTCCGCCAGTCGCATTCTCTACAGCAAACTTGACAAGTTTGGGTGCGTCTCTGATTATAATAGCTCCCGAATAGCCAGCTCGCTATCCCATTTGATGGATTCCCAAGTCGCCGTGGCCCTGTCAATGAATTCTCGTGCTTGACAAGTCCAGTCTCCGAAATGGCTCTATCGCCCCGTTTGCGAACCCTGATGCGGTCACCCATTGGCCTTCAACATGTACCATTTTGACACAGCCGCAACGCGAGCCGTCTCAACGAATGAAAACGGAGATCAAAGAAAACCTGCAGAAGGGTACGGTTTACTCGCGTCGCCTGGTTGGGGCTCTGACATCAGGACTGGAAAAGGACAAGATGAAGTGAAAGGCATCCTCGGACCACCCACGCAGAAAGTCAATGCACACCACGCCTTGATATGATCTCTCTGACATGCCCAAGTCAGTCTTCCGAGGGTCCGGCGGTTTGCATGCCGTTGTTGAGGACCAGGCGCGCCGTTTGGAAAGAAGGTCATCGTAGGATGTTCGGGGTAAGTTTGTGAAGACTGACCTGACCCAAGCAAGACGATAGCGAGATGAGCGTGACAGAATATGGGATGTGATGAGGACTTTGGAATGTCTTTTGATGTTGGCAGACGAGATATGTGGCACGCAAATCTATATTATTCTAACCCAGAGTTGCTCGAATACAGAACCCTATGGCAGGCCTGATCTTCCGACACTACCGGTACAGCAATCATGATGCAAATTAGCATATATCATCCAACTGATCGCTGATGGGAATCTATCGCCAGTTGGACAGAGGAGAGTTGTGTAGGAGTAACCAAAAAGCCCATGCCTGCAGGTTCCGATTCTCCCCAGCTGGGCTCCCATCATACTCGTCAGTACTGGTTACCGCGACGAGTTTTATCAATGCGCACATCCTTTTTTCTTTAAACCTTCTGCCTCGCCATTGGCGCCGCTCAGTTGTTCGCGCTTAATCAGTACGCTCACGAGCTCTGTTGCATCTCTCAGGTAGACTTTCAACTTTTACTGTGCCGAAACGGACCCAACGCTATCGGCACCCCGGATGACGCAACAATTGGAAAAGCTGCAGACGGGGGAGGTCGACGATGTTGACGATTCCGACGATTGAGGCGAAATGGAACAGTCAGCTGGATAGGATGGATATGGCGCCCGAAAGGAATGGGCGAATTTGCCTGGGAGAGGAAGCGTTTGTTGCCATATCCTTTGAACCGCCCAAAATGAGACGACCCAAGCCAGAGGCAAAATTCGATCTTGACTGAGGGTCGGACGGATGCAATGGGGCCAAGTCGCCATTCAGTAGCAATACTGTGTCTTGAAGCAGCGACAGTTATCAACAACGGTAGTCACTAGCATGTCCCTTCGTTCCGACTTTCATTGAGACGTAAGCTATCATGGTTCTTGCTTGCTAGTGGGCTGAATCTGCTCTAGAGTTGATTAAGCATTTAAACCGAAACTCCCCATCCAACCGCACAAAAAATGTCGTGCGGTGAAAAGATGGATACAACTGAGTTCCATTAAGAGAAGATAAGAGTACAGAAACAAAAACATCAAAAGACCACCTCTAATGGTATGAACTTGATGTAAGAAGAAAGAGAAAAGGACCCCACAGGAGTGCTGACCATACTACTTTTAATGCGGCTGCTGTGGTGAATTGAGCGCTGCCTGTACTGCACCGTTTGTCAAAAACGGCGCCCTAATGTCCTCTAGATAATCGTCGAAGTCCCAAAACCTGTCTAAAATGTTGTTGTGGCGGATGAGGCGCTGAGCACGGGTTGGGATGGTCCGGTCGAATGTGAGCCTCCCTTCCACTTGGCGAAAGTCTGAAGGCGAGCTGGAAAGGTAGGACTGGAAAAATCGATTTTCAAAGTTCCGTTTGGAATCCGTCTCACAGAATGAAACAAACGTACGACCAGCGCTGCACCACTCTCTTCGTCTAACCTGGAGCCATCGAGCTGTCGGATACATCCATAGGTGGGCAAAGAACTGACGCGATAGTAACAAACATCCGACGACTCACCACTAGCGCGATCGGAGTCGGGAAGGTTTGTTTTATCCTCGCCGCGACGTGCTCGCCGACTGGAGATAACGTGGTGTCGCCGACACGCTCTGGGGCCTGGTAGTATCCAACTACATGAAGCTGATGACGGTGAGCGTGATTGGTTGCCTAACCCCAACATTACGCACATAGCAGATGGCTCAGCTGATGTAGGAGAGTAAAGGACAGAGAAGAGTGGAACGCACCATTCCGAGCCCAACCTCCATCATGGGACTCAGAGAGGTCCAGTGGTGCTGGAGAGGCACCGCGTCGACGATTAGGACGGGATGGCCAGGAGCAGAAGGGGGAGATCCAAGGAGGACACCGTTGACATTCTGATGGGAGTATTTGAGGGCATGGAGGATGAGTTTGGTGTAGGCGAGGTCGGTGAGGTGATATTTTGTGCTTGACATGCCTGGAGGACGCTGATCTGGGCTGGACGAATTCGAAGAGACCGGAAGCCAAAGCGATGATTTCTGAGTATCCTCCTGTTTTAGAAATACCTTATTACGTCTTGCAAGTTTGTAGGAGGGTGGCTCATGTTTGTGTCTGGTCGCTTCGGATGGCCGCACTGGCGTGAGAGAGCTAGAGATGCCCTTGTCTTCACGCAGAGCGTCAAACACGTCCTCAGACAGCGTCGCCACTGTACCAAATTCGACATCAGTTCCTGACTTTCCCTTGCTATCAGGTAAAACTTCTGTGTATGTCCAATCAAAACTGCGCTCGTGAGATGGTGGCTCCATGGATACTTACCACACTGAACCTGATAGATTCCTCGCTGGGATTTCCGGAGATATTCTTTCAGCGCATCTGGCCGCAGGCTTTCCGGAAGCTATAGGAGTAAGTGTGATAGCAAAATATATTCAAAAATACGCATACATCCTCCATAAGTCTAAGGTCGTCATCGTGTACGAGGGCAAAGTCGCAATCAGGTGCACGCTGTGACATCCACGTTACAGAACGATAGACACGCGATGGCCAACATATGCTCACCTCGGCAATATGCTCCAATAAAATGTGAAGGGGATCTTGATACTTCTAAGAATAGAACAAGGTTTGGAAGGGTACTCGGGATAACTGAGGGGTTGCCTACATCGACTTCAGCAGGGATGCTCATGAGTTCGAGACGTGTATCAGGTTCGGGTTCGTGTACATCAGGAGCAGGTTCTGCGAATCCCCGAAGTCTTGGCCAAATGTTCAGGATGCGGACGACCCGGTATCCTCGAATGAATATGCATTGGTTCTGGAATAGACTCTGGTAGAAGAGTGTAATTCTCAACAGCTGAAGCGGTGAATTGATGCAAAAGCCTACCCCAGCACTCGGGCCAAGCTTTAACACACCTTCACTCACGCTCCGTTCCTCAAGATGAACGCCTGAATGCCCGGATACCCGAATTGTAAATGACACCTCTGCGCCTCCGCGGGTCTCAGAGAA
>JAGFNK010000692.1:0-25277 GCA_025769875.1 Russula earlei | reverse complement strand
CTGCCCCCCTCCCTTCCCACCCCACTTTCTGCTGTGCACGACAGGTATGGCGGCATGCGGATCACTGTGTCAGTGGACCACATGAATGTGGCACTGCAGTGGACGTCGACTGAGCTGCTCGCGGGTCGATGGCTCTGGCACAACCTGAGCATGCTTGCACCGTACGACGCCGAGCTCGCCGGCACGGAGCCCATCTCTGCGTGGCGGCAGCGCTGGCGGAGCACAAAGATCTGGCGAGGGTGCCGCTGCCGCTGCCTGCGTGGGTGAGGGCGTGGGCGTGGGCGTGGGCGTGGGCGTGGGTGTGGGTGTGAGAGTGGCTTTGAGCGTACGGCGACGATGGTGATGACAATGACGGAGACGGCGGCGAGGCACGTGTTGGTGGCCGTGATGCACCGAGTGCGCAAGCATTCATTCTCATGGGACGGCGACAGCTTGACACATTCCCTTTTTTTTCCCTTTGCCATACTCTCGATTGAGACAGACAACGTGTGTTGTGCCCTGCCTCCCTTACCTGCTGCTTCCATAGTCTTTTGTAGTATTTATAGATATAATTCACTTCCTGCTCAAATAAATATAAGATTGCATAAAACAATGTCAGTGTTGTTGTCTGGATCCCTGTTAACTTGGCTTGGCTTTCCCTCAGACAGCTAGAGTGTGGGCATGTGCAGGCATGTGCGGGTGAGCAGAGGCCGGTTAACCGGGCCGGGCTCCATGCGACGCGGAACTTGGGCTTGGGCTCAGGGACATAAACAGGTGCTTGCCTGTTGGTGCTGCGGAAATCAACCTTCTGCCTCCAACCACCATCCTCTGCCCCTACTGAACTGTCCAGTTTCTCTATAAAGTGAGTCCCTCACTTTCTGGACAGCTGGATATTTTTTTAAATATGAATATGTTTTTCAGCCACTCACAACCCTTCAACTTCCTCCCTTCTCAACAATCAACAAGGTATGTTTGCTGTGTTTTAATTATGGCAGTGTTGATGATCCTGTCTCTTTTATTAGCCCCTACTATGTCTGGCACTCCTCCCACATCCCCTCAACAATCTCAGGCTGCTGCACACCAAGCTGAGCGTGCCAGTCGCACTTTGGGCAGTCCTGAACAGCGTAGGACACCTGCCAGTGCCTCAACTGCCAGACAACCAGTTCAATTTCAAGGACGAGTATATCAGCACTTACCAGCTAATTTAGCTGCTCAATTGGCAGCCCTTCAACCAATGCCTCTTCCACCACAACACTGTGGTCGAACTTCTGCCACCTCTCTTCTTGCCCCTCCTCCTGTAAGTCAACTAAGATTGTCTCAAAATAAGACATTTTAACATATGAGTTGCAGATTATTACAAGGTCACATTCTGCTGCCCCTGGCTCTGGCTCTACCTCTGCTGTTGCTTCTGCTTCTGTCTATGGATCTGGCTCTGGCTCTGTTTCTACTCCTGATCTTGCCACTAACCCCCCCTTTCCCCTTCCTCTTCCTAATATGCCATATCAGCATTTGCCAGCTGGCTTGGCTGGCACAGATTGCTGCCCTTCCTCCTCTTCCACAGCAAAGAGGACAACCTATTTCTTCTGGCTCATTTATGTCAAGATTTTCTTCTGTCCCTGTCCCTCCTCCACAGCATGGAGGTAGTCACATTCCTGCCCCTGTAAGTGTTGAGTATGTATTTCTGATTCAGTTTAATGAACTTGCACTTCTCTAGACCACTTTGATTCCTTCTGGCCCTCCCTCTATGTTAGGATTTCCTGTGAATCTGGCACCTGCACCTGCACCTGCTCCTGCTCCTGCTCCTGCTCCTGCTCCTGCTCCTGCTCCTGCTCCTGCTCCTGCTCCTGCTCCTGCTCCTGCTCCTGCTCCTGCTCCTGCTCCTGGTCCTGCTCCTGCTCCTGCTCCTGCTCCTGCTCCTGCTCCTGCTCCTGCTCCTGCTCCTGCTCCTGCTCCTGCCCCTGCTCCTGCCCCTGCCCCTGCCCCTGCCCCTGCCCCTCCCACTCCTTCCCCTCCTTCTTCCCCTGTTCCTTATCCTCATGCCCAAGTTTATCCAGAAGATCCCTTGCCTGTAAGTTTCTATTCTTTAAAGGAAAACTATATACCTAATAAATATTATAGCAACCTCAGCTGCCACCCCCTCAAGCCATGCCAATGGCATGACGTCCTTTTGATCCTACATGGGCCATTCATGATCTTAAGGACTTGACCATCCAATGCTCTTTCTGCAAGGCACTCCATTGGCTAGATGAGCACCTTACCAACTCATCTAAAAGGACCCCCAAGTTTGGCATGTGTTGCTTGAGTGGCAAGATTGCCCTTCCTGCTCTTCATCCATGTCCCCCTGAGCTTTACAACCTCCTCACTGGCCAAGATCCCACTTCTAAAGCATTTTGCCTTCATATTCTCTCTTATAATAATGCTTTGGCCTTTACCTCAGTGGGAAGACAAGTGGATCATTCTGTTAATCAAGGACAAGGGCCTTGGGTCTTTAAGCTTCATGGGGAGCTCATTCACAGAATTGGGTCTCTTTTGCCACCAGAGGGACCTGATGCTGCTGCCCCTTCTTATGCTCAACTCTACATTTATGACCCTGACCAGGCCCTCAATATGTGCATGGCCCATCCTGCCAACTCTCACTTGCATCAAAACACCATGCAAACACTTCAGGACATGCTCTATCACTCTCATGCTGCAGTCCAGAAGTTCAAGCAGGCTTATGAGTTGACTCACCACCTTCCTAGAGAGCAAGACTGCACTCTCTCACTTCACTTTGATGCTGCATGTGATAGGCATCGCTATAATGCCCCTGATGCTGCCATCAATGAGATTGCAGCCATTATTCCAGGTGATGGGGATGAGCCTAGGCATTCACAAGATATCATCTTACACCTTAGGGAGGGCCCTCTACAGCGCATCTCTGATACCCATCCTTTCTACCCCTCACTCAGATATGTCTTGCTTTTTCCCACTGGCCAGTTAGGATGGTTCCCAAACATCCCTTATCAAAATGTCCAAGGTGGCCCTGCTCAGAGGAAGTGTGTTTCCTTGGCTCAATTTCATCGCTATCGCCTTCATATTCGCCCTCATCTCTCTGACTCTCATCACATCTTCCTCTCTGGCAAACTCTTTCAAGTGTATGCCTGTGAGGCATGGGCAGTTGCAGAGCAGTATCGCCTTAACTTCATCAGGATGAATCAAAACAAGCTCAGGGTGGAGATCTATAAGGGTCTGGCAGATGCTGTTGCTGCCAATGTTGATGTTGACAGGGACCAACTAGGCAAGAGATTCATCCTTCCCTCCAGCTTCTCTGGCAGCACCAGAAACATGCAGCAGCATCTCCAAGATGCCTTGGCCATCAACCGCTTCTATGATGGGGGTGACCTCTTCATCACCATGACTGCCAATCCCTCTTGGCCTGAGGTTCACTCTGCTCTCCTCCCTGGGCAGACTGCCAATGAGCGCCCTGACTTGGTGGTCAGAGTCTTTCATGCCAAGCTCAGGTCCCTCATCGATGACATCAAGGCTGGCTTGCTGGGTGATTGGGCAGCTCACCTTTACACCATAGAGTTTCAGAAGAGGGGCCTCCCCCATGCCCACATCATTGTCTTCCTTCAGCCCCACTCCAAGTTGCGCACCCCTGACCAGATTGACAGTCTCATGTCTTCTGAGTTCCCAGAAGACAATCCTGAGCTGCTTGAACTCATCAAGAAGTTTATGGTTCACAGGCCCTGTGGCAACCAGAACAGGAATTCCCCTTGCATGGTGAATGGCTCATGTTCCAAGGGTTTTCCTAAGCCCTTTAGGGAGGAGACTTCTGTGACTGAGGACTCTTATGCACGCACCAGGAGGAGGGACACTGGCCATGCTCATCTCATTGGTGGCAAGGAGATCACAAACCAATGGGTGGTCTGTCATTCCCCTTTTCTCATCTGGAAGTACAGGTGTCACATCAATGTGGAGTCTGTTGCCTCTGTCAAGGCTCTCAAGTATATCTACAAGTATGTCTACAAGGGCCATGACAGGACCACTATGCAGTTTGGCAGGTGCATGGATGAGGTCAAGCTCTACTTGGATGCAAGATATGTCAGCAGCTGTGAGGCAGTGTGGAGACTCTTTCTCTTTGAGCTGCAGGAGCAGGTTCCCAATGTGGTGCGCCTCCAGGTCCATCTTCCTGATCAGCACAGTGTTGTCTGCAATCTTCAAGTTCTTGAGGAAGTCCCAAATAAGCCCACCACACTCACTGGATGGTTTGAGGCCAATGCTGCTGCTCCAGAGGGCTCTGACATTCTGGATCTTCTCTACCAAGATTATCCCTCCAAGATGGTCTGGAACAAAAGCACTCATAGGTGGACTCCAAGGGACAGGGGCTTTGCTATTGGGAGGATGTTCCATGCTCACCCTACTTCTGGAGAGCGCTTCTACCTGCGCCTCCTTCTCACCTCTGTCAAGGGTGCAACCTCCTTTGAACACCTTTGCTCATTTGAAGGCACTCTCTATCCCTCTTTCAGAGAGGCTTGCATTGCAAGAGGTCTTCTAGAAGATGATCAAGAGTGGCAGCAATGCTTGGAGGAAGCCAGTCATATGTGCACAGGTGCTCAGCTGCGCCACCTCTTTGTCACCATCCTCAAGGACTGCATCCCTTCTCAACCTACGGCACTTTGGGACAGATTCTCTGCATCTATCTGTGATGACCTCAAGCACAAGCTCCAGCATCATCTCAACATCCCAGAGCCAACTGATGAACAGGTGAAGGACTATGGCCTCTATCTCATTGACCTCCTCCTCTCCCACTCTGCCAAGAGACTTCAGGATTGGCCAACCATGCCTCAGTTTGTTGAGAACTGGGGGGCCCATTGCAGGGAATCCCCTCATTCAGGAGCAGCACCAGTATGATCTAGAGGAACAGGCTGTTCTTGCAGCTGAGTCTATTGACAAACTTAATATTGACCAGCAGACTGCTTTTGTGGGGATCACCTCTGCTGTCCTCAACAAGACAGGGGAGATCTTCTTTCTTCATGGCCCTGGGGGTACTGGAAAGACTTATCTCTACAACACCCTCTGCTACCATCTGCACTCTCAACACAAGATTGTGCTCTGTGTTGCTTCCTCTGGCATTGCTGCACTCCTTCTCAAGGGAGGGCGCACTGCACACTCCTGTTTCAAGATCCCCATTCCCTCCCATGAGTCCACTGTCTGCAACATCCCCAAAAACTCACACTTAGCAGACCTGATTCACATTACTGACTTGGTCATTTGGGATGAGGCTCCCATGCAGCACAGGCATGTGATGGAGACAGTGGACAGGTCATTCCAGGACATCTGTGGCTCTGACAAGCCCTTTGGTGGACTTACCTTTGTCTTTGGTGGTGACTTTCAGCAGATCCTTCCTGTTATTGTGCAAGGATCAAGGCCTCAGATAGTAGGTGCCTGCCTACAGCGCTCCCCCCTCTGGAGATCCATCACAGTGCTTCATCTCCACCAAAATATGTGCCTCAACACTGGCATTCAAGCTGAGGCCAACTTTGCACAGTGGCAACTGGAGGTTGGAAAAGGCAGGCACACTGATCCAAACTCTATCATCCATCTTCCCCCCTATATGAAGTGCAGGGAGAACACAGTTTCCTCTCTGATTGACAGCATCTACCCTGGCCTTGACACTGGCAACCCTTCTTCCCAGTTCTTTGCAGAGCGTGCCATCCTTTCTAGCCTTAACACTGATGTGGACAGCATCAACAAGGAGGTGCTTAGGAGGTTCCCAGGGAGAGGACAGGTGTTTCAGAGTGCAGACAGCATTCCCACTTCTGAGCAGAGTGGGGATGCTGATGTGATGCTGAACTATCCAGTGGAGTACCTGAACTCTATCAACTGCTCTGGACTTCCTCTTGCCAAGCTAGAGCTCAAGGTGGGTTGTCCTGTGATGGTGCTGAGGAACTTGGATGCCAGGCATGGTGTCTGCAATGGGAGCAGAGAGATCTTGAGGAGGTCTAGCAACAGGGTGCTAGAAGTTGAGCTGATAACAGGGGAGCATGCAAGGGAGAAGGTCTTCATCCCAAGGATCCCTTGCCAACCAACAGAGGATCAAGTTGCTTTCAAGTTTACAAGGAGGCAATTCCCTGTGAGGGCATGCTTTGCCATGACCATCAACAAGTCACAAGGGCAAACACTGAAACATGTTGGGTTGGATTTAAGAAAGCCAGTCTTCACACATGGGCAATTCTATGTTGGGGTGTCAAGGATGACCTCTGTCTCCAACATCAAGGTGATTTGGGAGGAAGAGAAGAGGGAGGCTTCCACTAAGAATATAGTATATAGTGAAGTGTTACTATAACAAGATGTGTGTTCAGTGTATGTATTGTTTGTTCTGCTTTACCATGTAAAAGATTATACATAGTGATGAGTTGATTACTTTCTGTTTAAACAAAAAAGGATCACACCCGAGCGATTACACCTGGGCGACGGTGGGGGTTCAGGGGCACAGCCCCTGACAAGTTTTAATTTCATGCCTAAGGCATGAAATTACAACTTGTAATAAATTAATATGACTTTTTTCCCTGTTGTGATTTGCATATTCACATACATGGGGTTACATATGATGTGTCAGTGTCAAACTTGGGGTCAAGCTTGACAACCTGGGTGCTTGCAGCCCCATTTGCACAAGAGCTGCACATATACAAGTTGTACAAGGAGTTGAACCTACACATTGGTAACATGTGTGCTGCTTTCATCACTGTTGTAAACCAAGGCCAGGATCTGGCCATGTATCATTCTGTTTTGCTCAAGAACCCTCTTTCTCTTCACATCAATTCTCCACTTCTATTTCTATCAACCGTTCCCTTCTACAAGCATACATCACAAGGAATCATTGTCCTCCAATTCCCTGTGGCTCACTTGGACATCTCCTCCCTATTTGGGTAATCCACCATGTGCCAGCCACATGGCCACTCAGCCACAGAATCCTAAAACACTGGAAGGACTCCTAGACCTCCTAGAACAATCTGCATGATGTCATAGAGCACCACTGACATCATGGCTGACCAAGCAACTCCACTATGACATTGTATGCTCACTAAGCACTCCACAAGTGATATCATCATGATGTCATTGCTCCACAACCTTCCTAATTGTCCTGAGTCACCCATAGGTCTGACACAACAGGTTTATGCCCCTTGAATCCAATTGGAGCAGTCCAAAGGGTCTGAGTTATTTCCTGTAGTTCATACTCAGACCTGTAACTTGTATATAAACCCCAATGTAACATGGCAGTCATCAGACTGTCCATTTGTGATACTCTCACCTTTCAGGGCACTCCCCTATGACTGTTACAAACCAAGGTCAGGTCCTGGCTGTAGATTGTCCTATTTCACTCAAGAGAGACCTCTCTCACTTTGCATTGCCAACTCCCTTCCATTTTCTGGGCTATCCCTCCTGCGGTACAAGATATCACTATTGAAAAGGCACTATAACATGACCAGGCACCCATTTCCTAATCAGGTAATCATTGCGTGGCAGCCACATGGTCACCCAGCCACCAAGAACCCAAAACAGCGGCACAAACTCTTAGAAACTGTTGCATAACTCATCTGATGTCATCAAGGCTCCAATGACATCATGGCTGACTGAGCAACTCCACAGTGAACTCATAGGCTCACTAAGTGCTCCACAGTGACATCATAATGATGTCATCGCTCCACAATGATCAGTAATGCGCTCAGTAAGCCTGAAACTTGACACAAGCAAGTTTATGCCTCTGTAGTCCTATTGGATGGTACTAAAGAGTCTAGAATAGTCCCAGTTCTTTGTAATTGACCCTGTACACTGTATATAAGCCCCAATGAAGCATGGCAGTCATAAGACTGTCCATTTGTGATACTCTCATCTTCCTGGGTACTCCCCCACAACTGCTCAGTTTAAAGACTCCTCTCGTCTCCAAGGTACTCTTCAACAACCGCCTTGTCTAAAGCCCCTTGCTGCACTGGCCTCCACACTTCGCCTCTGCCTCCTGCAACACGTACCAGTCCCCATCTGGTATATTCTAGTCATTTGGCTCGTCCTCTTGCTCAATGCTGCCTATGCCACATACCATCTGTTCCGACCCTTGCCCACCTGCTCCTGAGTCCTCAAAGGATCAGCAGTACATGTCTTGACAATGACTGCTCTGTCTAAAGACTCCCCACAATCCCCAGGTACTCTTCTATGACCGCCTTGTTTAAAACCCCTTGTCACTCTGGCCTCTAACCTTCACTTTTGCCTCTTGCAACATGTACCAATCCCTATCTGGTACCTCCTCATTGTTTGGCTTGTCCTCTTGTGCAACACTCTACTCAAAGTGTATCACCTGTTCCAACCCTTGCCCACCTGCTCCTGAGTCCACAGTGATCAGCAGTACATGTCTTGACAATGACAAGGTTGCCATACCCCACTTGGAAGGAGTGGGAGGAAGGGGTTAGAAAAAGATTTTACATATCACCTGTAACCCCATACATGAATGCAAATCACACAGAAAAATAACTCATATTTGAAATAAACTCATATTAGTTTATTATGTCACTTACATCACACCTGTCATTCCTGTCACTCTCAGAAAATCCTGAAATCCAAGTTCAAGTTCAAGATTCAAGATTTCAGTTGGTAAAAGGGGCCTATGGTATTTACATCCATGTATGATACCCTGTCTTTTAGGTACAGCCCTCACAAGGGCCCAGCAAATTGAAGCATTTTTCACTCCCATATTGTCCATACCTCATTTTTTCACCGCAGGGGTTGTGGTGTCGAGCAGGGCTCTTCAGATATTTTGGGCACGTCGGACTTGTTGGGAGACGGAAGCGAGGGCGTTGGTGGTGTGTTCGCGATGTGAATGTGTAGAACACAAATCGGAACGGAAGACGAGAGCAGTCGCCAAGGACACCACCAACTGGCGTTAAAAATCACACTATAGCGTCCTTATCCATGCCAGGTGATCTTACGTTACGAACATGTGCTTTGCTCACGAGGCCAACGGCAGTGGAAACCAGGTACGGGGCGTGGGCGACGGGCGCTCTTCATCGCACTTATGCCGCTGGCTCGTGGGTAAATCCAGACGATCACCTTTCTCCAGGACGCTACGCTCAATCCTAACTGATGAGCTTTCGCCTGTGAGTCGAGCGAGTGTCACCATGCCTGAAGTGACTCACCTTCACATAGTCCTATCCGACGACTCCGTCATCACGTCTCCTCGTTATGTACTGCTGGCTTCATCCAGTCATTGTTGCCTTGCACCACACGCTCCTCGGGTGTTCCCTCCCAACTCGAAGCCTCGTTGGGAGCAAGTCCTTGTGAATATCGCCGGGGTGTGTCCTTATTGCTCGGCCATAACGACCACTGACCAGTCGATTCTAGACCGGGTGACAATCAACACGCTCCCTGATGACCTCCTGGTGGAAATATTCCATTTCTGTGTGATCGTGGTTTCAAAAAACTGGGGCATAGTGTCGAAAGAATGGCATACACTGGTCCATGTATGTCAAAGATGGCGACATGTCGTGTTTGCATCGCCACGTCGCCTGAACGTGCGAGTGGTGTACACAGGAAAGAGACCGATATCTGAGCTGCTTGACGTCTGGCCAGTCTTGCCTGTGGTGATAGGATGTGGTCCCACCTCGTCGAACACCAGGTGGGAAAACGTAGCTGTTGCCCTCGAATCGGAGCACCGCCATCGCTTATGTCAAATCAACCTGTGGGACATTCCAACATCACATTGTGAAAGACTCGCAGCGGCGATGCAGAAACCATTCCCGGAACTGACATTTCTGCGGTTTTCGGTAGCAACGAACACCGTCACGTCCCTTCCGGATTCGTTCTTGCGCGGATCCGCCCCACTTCTGGGTTATCTCTGGTTGGACAAATGTCCGTTTCCAGGAATTCCTAAACTACTGTTGTCTTCCAAACAACTTGTCCATCTTTACCTTTTCAATATTCCCAACTCTGGCTACATTTCTCCCCAGGACTTGGTCACCGCCCTTTCGGTCTTGTCCAGACTTGAAACCCTTCACCTTGGATTCCCATCCCGTCTCTATCCGGCAAGTCGACCTCCACCTCCGCTCACACGCTCAGTCCTCCCCGCTCTCGACGAACTTGCGTTCCAGGGCGTTCACGAGTACTTGGAGGACTTACTGGCCCAAATCGAGGTTCCCCTTCTCAACAAACTCGACATAACATTCTTCATGGACATCAATTTTGTCCTCCCACAACTCCACCGGTTGATCAGTCGAGTAGAATCGTTCAATTCATGTGACAGAGCAATCGTGCACACTTCCGATCGTGCAATTCAATTCTCAATTTCCAGCGGCCCAAACCGGTTTCCGGATCTCTCGTTAAAGATCATATGCAGCGAGTTGGATTCGCAGCTTGCATCGCTGGCCCAGGTTTGCAGCCCATCCTTTACCTTTCTCTCCACTTTGGTACAGCTCGACATCGTGGATGATGACGGTCCTCTAATACACTGGAAACGTGACATCGAAACCACTCAATGGCTGGAACTCCTGGCCCCGTTCACTGCTATGAAGGATCTGCGCCTAACCCCTCAAGTTGCGTCACATGTCGGCCAAGCGCTGGAAGAGCTCACGGGAGAAAGAGTAACAGAAGTCTTACCCGCGCTCCAGAACATTTTCTTGAAGGCCTTCGGGGTATCGGGATCAGTTCCGAGATATCTCGAAGGATTCGTCGCTGCGCGAAACCTCTCTCGTCACCCTGTGGTTGTCCGCTATTGGGCAAATAGGACCTAGGCGGAATTGATGAGTTCTTTATGTTCCCCATGTACTTACCATCTGATATCATTTGCCTTCTGTGCGACTGTTGTTACCTGACTCCAAGCACCCTTGTCGCTGTACCATTACTCCGATCTCTTCTTTTGAATCCAATTCAGAACACAGCTCTCGTTATGTGTAACACTCATGCGTTGAAGTTTCTTCCATGCGCACTTCCCTTGTTAATTGTAAACAATGTCACACGGTTCTTGAAGCACTTAAGTGCCGGTGTGATACATCGCAGCAATACGTCCACGTTGACTTCCGAACCTATCACCAATTGCAATGCCTCGACAAAGCATCCCACTACAAGTAACTAAGCTAGGGCAAAGATTATGGAGACCGAAGGGACATTCAAGATGGTTCGCTCTACGCTTGAGGGAAAAGTGAATGACCATCCGATGCGGCGATGCCGCCGGAGAACGGCAGTCACGATGGACACCGCGAAGGGCAACTGTCTGTGACCCACTTGTCAACGTGAGCGCAGCGAGAAACGGCGAGAATGAGAAACATTGTGGAGAACTGAGGGGATGAAGCAAAGGGGGAAGAAACGAATGTGAGGAACTATGCTCCCATGTCGTGGCCTCGTGCAGACCATACAAGCATGACCAGGGCGTCCGACACGCGGAGTGTATAGTCTTGAGCGTTAGGCCGCAGAGTCCCTCATTGCAATCCGAGCGCTGATAGTTTCCAAGGCTTGAAATTGTTCTTACTTCATCCACTGCATGGCCCCTGCTACGGCATGAGCTGCTACAGATGGCACATATGGCGCAGATTGATGGGATGGCAAAACAAGAGTATTTTGCCAACATCATCGAATCCCCCAGGTGTTGCACTGAATTGAACGAATAATGTGCTCAACCCTGCAACTCTGGGTCAATCAGACTCAACAGACACCACACATGCAGAAGTGAGAGTCCAAAGCGACGTAATCGCCCTTCATGTTAGCACCAATATACCAAACTGATCGCCGCCCCAACAACATGCAGCAAGAGGATCCCATGGGAATTGTCATCTAGTGTTTGAGTTGTTCTTGCAAGAGAAAGCTGATGTGCAAGCTTCGTTCACCCAGAATAGGGTCATATACCACAAGAGCGGTTTGTCGCCACCCGCATCCAAGCCGAGCCAAGCGTCGTAGAATCCGAGCAGGACGATTGATCCGCCAAGCCCAGCGAGCAGAAAGCTGTGCACATGTGTCCGGCTCTGGCCAGGCATGCGCTGGATCCAGAAGCCCACACGCCGTACAACATCAAAAGTACGGCACCCACAACTGCACACATGAGGAACGGTCACGGTCAGCACGGTGGTGCGTCCCTCCACAAGCAGTCTGAGCGATTACCTTGTGCACAGTACTGGAACCATTGCGGTCCATGAAAAGCTAGGCGAGCGTGCCCACCACGATGGACATGCCAGCTGCGAGTGCGTGCAAGTACGGTCCACGCATAGAAGGAAAACGAACTGTGTGAGAAGGGGCTGGGGAGAAGCAAAAGACACCCACCGACCGTGAACCTGCAGCTTCCTGTGCAAGTCAAAGGCGGCGTCGCTACCCGCGAGCTTGACATACCACGCGACAAGCGCACCGGACAGAATGACAAGCAGGAATGCGGCAGTGCAGAGCGTGGCGTGGACGAAGCTGGCAATGCAGCCACTGCCGCTCGGTGCTGCGGCTGACATTTCAGCTTCAGCTTCAGCTTCTGGCCCTCCAGTGAATATGGCCGCCGCGGTCGACGTCGACTTTGACGCAGCAGCGTCTGACAGCACTGACGCCTCCGCCGTGTCTGAGCTTGAGCCTTGGCCGTGCCTCACACCCCGGCAGAAGTGTGGTCCTGGTCTGCGCGAGAAATGTCCTCCAAGGACGCAAGTATAAATGTCAAGTTGAGCATGGCTCTTCCATATCTCCAGTGGATCGAGATGCGCGTGTCCTCATCTAAAGAACCCGGCGCAGTGTGGGTGAATGCCCAGATGATGTTTTGCATTCCATCCGCGGAGGCCTGCACAGCACCAAGATGACGGTGAACTGAATAAACCAAATGAGGACACGCAAACTCTCACTCTCACAGGTAGAGTGCATGCCACCAGGAGATACTCCCCTACGACCTACCACAAAGAGTACGCGTGCATCAAGGGGAGATGAATTGTGAGCACCGGCACCGTGAGCGCCTCGTGGAAGCTAAGGAATGGGAATGGAGTACGGGAAAAGTGGGACGTACCAAAGTCGACAAGAGGTCGAGCATGGTGCAAGGCAGGTTTGGATCTGGCGTGGGCATGGCGCCTTGCGCTGCGACATAGTTAACTGAGGTGTAGGGGTCGGTGGGGTCGCGCGACAGCCACGATTCGTTCTGATCATGAAATGGGAGAGCCACCGAAACAATATCAATTGTCCTGGCATTCAGATGGGTTGAAGTAGGATGTTCTGTATGTGGCCGAAGCCAATCGCGGTTATTCAGAGCATGCAAATGCCGGGCCGGTGACATATGTGAGTTGATAACTTTACGTGTAGTAGTAGTACACCCCCGTCACTCTGCGGCCAAGATATCGCCTGTTCTCGCTTGGAACCCAGATTAACGCGACGTGCCTTGTCGTCATCAGAAACGCGAACGAGAAGTATGTATTACCCTGCTCAGAGTTGAACAACAGATGACCACTAATTCACTGGCAGCTTCCGATAGGGGCTGATTTATGAAGCATCAGTTAAACAATCTAAACTCAGAGGCAAGTCAGAGAGGCGGGAATGTACAAACGAAAGGGTGTTTTGTGCTTGTCGAGTGAGGGCACAAGTGTTCTCCTGTGTGTGCGGTCGAGGTGGAGGTGGAGCCGAGGTGAGGAAGGCGGCGTGGAGGGACGTAGCGAATGTTCGAATTACTGCTTTCGTCGGTCATAATAGTCGCACCAAATCACCACCAAGAGAAAGGGCCTAAAAACATATAGCACGTACGCATGGTCAACTCAGAGGAAACGGGCGTGTACGGTACTAGTACTGCACGGCTTGAAAGTTGTTCAAGTGTAACGGGGGGCAGCGGTGTTGACTAGGACTCTTCAGCTGTGTTGGGGGAGTATCGGACTTGTTGAAAGAGGCGGAAGCGAGGGCATTGGAGATGTGTTCGCCTCGTGAATGTGTGGAGCACAAATCGGAACGAAAGACATAGATTGATTCAAAGGCAAAGGAGTGGAGAGCGGCCGCTGAGCGCACCACCGCCAACTGATACAGGGTACGATGATTCATTTGTGGTTCCTAGGGTTTCTAGGCGAGGTTCAGCGGATACTCCATGGTACTGCTAGCATGCTGGGCAATTTTACTTCGCTTAAGTGGCCAACTGCAGTGTCAATGTCAGACCGTGCATTCCCAACAGGCCGGACTCGTCCATATAAGAAAGTGCCGCTGCTTGTGGCTCGCTCGTGAGTAATCAATTCCCAGGACGGATTACCACACCTCGGACGGTACATCTCAACTGAAGAGCTTAGCTTTCCCCTGTACGCCTGCACATCGAGCGAGTGTATCCATGCCAAAAGTCGGTAATCTTCACATAGTCGCCTTCGGCCTCTCCGTTATCTCCTCACCTCACTCACTGGCTTTGTCCAGTCATTATTGCCTTGCGCCGCCCGCTCGTCGACCACGATTGGTGGTCCCTCCCAAGCCTCGTTGGAGGGAAGTCCTGGTGAACACCGCCAGGGTGTGTAATTTTTGCTTAGTGTCCATAATCACCGCTGACCTGTCGATTTTAGACCGAGTGACAATCAACACGCTCCCTGACGATGTCCTATTGGAGATATTCCATTTCTATGTGGATCAAGACAAACGGACAAACGGATGGCATACACTGGTCCATGTATGTCAAAGATGGCGACATGTCGTGTTTGCATCGCCACGTCGCCTGAACCTGCGACTTGAGTACGCAGGAAAGAGACCGGTGTCTGAGATGCTGGACGTCTGGCCAGCCTTGCCTGTGGTGATAGACCATGGTTCCGACTTGTCGTACTCCTGGAAAAACATAGCTGTTGCCCTCGAATCGGAGCACCGCCATCGCATATGTAAAATCGACTTGTGGGACATTCCAACATCAGAATGGAGAAGACTCGCAGCAGCGATGCAGAAACCATTCCCGGAGCTGACATCTCTGCAGTTTCGGGTACAAGACGACACTCCGACGTCCCTTCCGCATTCGTTCTTGGGCGGATCCGCCCCACTTCTACGAGAACTCAGGTTGGAAAATTGTCCGTTTCCAGGAATTCCTACACTACTTTTATCTGCCAGTCAACTCGTCGTGCTTGACCTTTGGTTTATCCCCTATTCCGGTTACATTTATCCCCAGGATTTGGTCACCGCCCTGTCGGTCTTGTCCAGACTTGAAATCCTTGGCCTTGGATTCGAATCTCCTCTATATCCGGCAAGTCGACCTCCACCTCCGCTCACACGATCTGTCCTCCCCGCTCTCGTTTTTCTTTCGTTCCGCGGCGTTCACGAGTACTTGGAGGACTTGGTGGCCCAAATTGAGGCTCCCCTTCTCAATAATCTCGACGTAATATTCTTCATGGACATCGACTTTGTGATCCCGCAACTTCACCGGTTGATCAGTCAGACAGAGTCGTTCAAGACATGCGACAGGGCAACTGTGTACACTTCCGATCGTGCAATTCGATTCACAGTTTACAGAGGCACAAATCAGCTTCCGCCGCTCTCGATGGAAATCAGCTGCGGAGAGTTGGATCGGCAGCTTGCATCGCTGGCCCAGGTCTGCAGTTCATCCTTTCCTCTCCTCTCCGCCTTGTCACAGCTCGACATCACGGATTATGCTCCTCAATCACGCTCGAAAGATGAAATGGAAACTACTCAATGGCTAGAATTCCTGGCCCCGTTTACTGCTATGAAGGATCTGCGCCCAACCCATCAAGTTGCGCCACATGTCTGCCAAGCACTGGAAGAGCTCGCGGGAGAAAGAGTAACAGAAGTCTTACCCGCGCTCCAGAACATTTTCTTGGAGGGCCTCGAGCCATTGGGATCAGTTCCGAAATATATTGAAGGATTCATTGCTGCACGAAAACTTTCTGGTCACCCTGTGGCTGTCCACTGTTGGGAATAGGACCCAGGCAGGGTTGATGAGTTCTTTATGCTCCCCATGTAATTAGTATCTGATATTATTAACCTTCTGTGCATATCTGACTCCAAACACGCTTGTTGCTGTATCATTCTCAGATCTCATCTTTTGAATCTAATTCAGAAAACAGCTCTCATTATATCATCTGGAAGTTTCTTCCAAGTTCACACTCATGCACACTTCCCTAAACAGTCTCACACGTTTCTTGAGGCGCTTACACACAAGGCTCAAATCGAATATGAATACATGTCAGTGCAGGTGTGATACATCACAGCGATTACATTGATATCTCCATGCAAAGCTGAAGATCAGACGAGACGAGGAGGGGAAGAAAGCCTTAAGCCCTTGTTATATTCTGCTAGTCGTCTCCAAAGACAAGGACGAATGTATACATACCAAAACATAGTCTTCTTCTCTGCCAGTCGGCCGATATCGTATACGACCGAGCGCATGATCCGGTGTTAGGGGGAAGGAGGTGGTCTAGAACGCGCGACGCGGTATGCGCTCAGTCGGCAACGGGGTCGGTATACCATGGCCGGCAAATATAGTCTAAAAGAAGAATGAATGAATGACTGAAATGATGTGGAACGTACGCGGAGGAGACGGTCTCGAACGCGAGAGGGGCGCAGGTGGTGGCGACAACGGGGCCATTAGGCCGTCAGCGGCGAGCCAAGTCAAGTCCAGTCCAGAGGAGAAAGAAAGAAAGGATCTTAAAGTGGTAAAAACGTACGCAGAGTCGAGTCGGAGAGGCGGGTATGTACAAACGAAACGGTTTCGAACGCCATTGGAAGACGACGAGTGCGAGGGGTCGGATGAGACTCTTCGGCCGTTTAGGACTGTGCCCGGACTTGTCGAGAGCGAAAGGCGCAAGTGTCGAAAAGCTCTCCATCCGTGTGTGAGGTCGAGGCGGAGACGCGGAGGGAGGAGGCGGGTGAGGTGGAGACGTGGAAGGATGTAGCGTCTGTTCGAATTCGTGCTTTCGTCGTCGTAGTCACACCAAATCACCTTACACCAGACAAAAGAAAGGGATATAGCACGTATGCATTGTCAGAGGGAAGAGATATGTGCGGTACTGGATGCCAGTGGTTTGAACGCCGTTCAAGGGATACAGGGGGATGTGTTGAGCAGCCCTGCTTTTTCAGCAGTTTTCGGTCGGACTTGGAGAGGCGGAAGCAAGGGCATTGGGGGTGTGTTCGCCTGGTGAATGTGTAGTTCAGAGGCAGAGGAATACAGTGCAGAGCGGTCGCTGAGGACACCGCCAACTGGCGTTCAAATACTGCTAGCGTCCTTAACCGTGATCTTACGAAGATCTGCTTCTGATTCGGCATTGTAATAATAGTTAAACTTCATGTGTACAGCAGGGCGTGGGCCACGGGCGCTCTTCATCGCTGATGCCGCTGGCTCGTGGGTAAATCCAGACGAACACCTTTCACCAGGACGCTACTCACATCCTCACTGGTGAGCTTTCGCCTGTACGTCGACCGAGCGTCACCGTGACCATGTCTGAAGTGAGTAAGGTTCACAAATACGTTATCACTCATTGGCTTCGATCAGTCATCATTGCCTTGCGCCCCCCCCTCCTCGACCATGATTGGTGGTCTCTCACAAACGCCGTTGGAAGAACATCGCCAGGGTGTGTCTTTATTTCTCAGTGTCCATAACGATCACTTACCAGTCGATTTTAGGCTCGGTGACAATCAACACGCTCCCCAATGATGTCCTGGTGGAAATATTTCATTTCTATGTGAATCACAGGGACATATGGGATAAACGGATGGCATACACTGGTCCATGTGTGTCAAAGATGGCGACATGTCGTGTTTGCATCGCCACGTTGCCTGAACCTGCGCCTCGAGTACACAGGAAACAGGCCGATGTCTGAAATACAGGACGTCTGGCCAGTCTTGCCCTTGGCGATAAGACGTCGTTTAAACGTGTCGAACTCCTGGAAAAATATAGCCGCTGTCCTCGAGTCGGAGCATCACCATCGCATATGTGAAATCGAGTTTGCAGGAATTCCAATGTCACGATGGGAAAGATTCGCAGCAGCGATGCAGAAACCATTCCCGGGGCTCACATGTCTGCAGTTTTGCGTATCAAAAAACACTGTGCTGTTCCTTCCGGATTCGTTCTTGGGCGGATCCGCTCCACTTCTGCGAGAACTCTGGTTGGCGAATTGTCCATTTCAAGACTGCCGAAACCACTTTTTTCTTCCAATCAACTTGTCGTTCTTTCCCTTTGGAATATTCCCAACTCTGGTTACATTTCTCCCCAGGATTTGGGCACCGCCCTTTCGGTCATGTCCAGACTTGAAGACCTTCGCCTTGCTTTCGAATCCCGTCTATATCCGGCAAGTCGACCACCTCCGCTCACACGTTTTGTCCTCCCCGCTCTCACTTTTCTTGCTTTCCACGGCGTTCACGAGTACTTGGAGGACTTACTGGCCCAATTCGAGGCTCCCCTTCTCGATAAGCACTACATAACATTCTTCATATACCCCGGCTTTGTCCTCCCACAACTCCACCGGTTGATCAGTCACGCAAATCGTTCAAGACATGCGACAGAGCAACTGTGAACACTTTCGGTGATGCAATCCAATTTTACATTTTCAGAGGTACAAATCGGGTGCTCTGGTTGGAAATCAGGTGCAGAGAGTTGGCTTGGCAGTTTGCATCACTGGTCCAGGTCTGCAGCTCAACCTTTCCCCTCCTCTCCAATGATACGACTCGAGATCGTGGATGATCTCAATCACACTGGACATATGACATGGAAACCACACAATGGCTGGAACTCCTGGACCCATTTGTTGCTGTGAAGGATCTGCGCTTATCCCGTCGAGTGGCGCCACATGTCTGCCGAGCTCTGGTAGAGCTCGCGAAAGACACACACTAACAGACGTTTTACCCGCGCTATGGAACATTTTCTTGGAGGAACTCGAGCCATTGGAGTCTGTTTCGAAATATTTAGAGAGATTTGTCGCTGCGCGAAAACTCTCTGTGGTCCACCTTGGGGATAGGACCTGGGCAGGATCGATGAGTTCTTTATGCTCCCTATCTAATTAGCATCTCATCATTTACCTTCTGTTATCCGACTCCAAACACCCTTGCCGCTGTATCATTACTCAGATCTCATCTTTTGAATCTAATTCAGAAAACTCAATTATATGCAACACTCATCTGGAGGTTTCTTCCAAGTGCACACTCATGCTCACTTCCCTAAACAGTCTCACACGTTTCTTGAGGTGCTTACACACAAGGATCAAATCGAATATGAATACGTGTGTGATACATCGCAGCGATTACATTGATGTCTCCATGCAAGGCTGACGATCAGACGAGACGAGAAGGAGGTTTGAAGCCCTCGTTATATTCTGCTACTTGTCTCCAAAGACAAGAATTTATATACATACCAAAACATAATCTTTTTCTCTACCAGTCGGCCGATATCGTATACGACCGAGCGTATGATCCGGAGGCGGATGTTAGGGGAAAGGGAAAGAGGTGGTCTAGAACGCGCGACGCGGGATACGCTCAGTCGGTAACGGGGTCGGTGTACCATGGCCGGCAGGTATAGTCTAAAGAAGAAAGAAAGAAAGACTGAAAAGATGTGGAACGTACGCGGAGGAGACGGTCTCGGACGCGAGAGGGGCGCGGGTGGTGGCGACAACGGGGCCATTAGGCCGTCGGCGGCGAGCCTAGTCCAGTCCAGAAGCAAGGATCTAAAAGTGGTAAAAGCGTACGCAGAGTCGAGTCGGAGAGGTGGGTATGTACAAATGAAACGATTTCGAACGCCATCAGAAGTCGAGGACGAGTGCAGAGGCGTCGGACGAGACCCTTCGACCGTTTTAGGATTGTGCCGGACTTGTCGAGAGCGAGGGCGCAAGTGTCGAAAAACTTTCCATCTGTGTGTGAGGTCGAGGCGTGGAAGGATGTAGCGTCTGTTCGAATTCTTGCTTTCGTCGTCGTAGTCACCTTACACGCTAAAGAAAAGGATATATCACGTATGCAGTGTCAGAGGAAAGAGATATGTGCGGTACTAGATGCCAGTGGTTTGAACGCCGTTCAAGGGTAACAGGGGTGGGGGTGTTGAGCAGGGTCCTTCAGGTATTTTGGGCGCGTCGGATTTGTTGGGAGACGGAGGCGAGGGCGTTGGTGGTGTGTTCGCGATTTGAATGTGTAGAGCACAAATCGGAACGAAAGACGAGAGCAGTCGCCGAGGACACCGCCAACTGGCGTTCAAAATCACACTGCTATTATCCATGCCGGAGGATCTTACGAACATGAACATGGGCTTTGTCACGAGGCCAACGGAGTGTAAACCTTCATGTACAGGGGGTGGGCGACGGGCGCTTCAGGGTTTCATCGTGGATAAATCCAGACGATCACCTTTCTCCAGGGACGCTACTCACATCCTCACTGGTGGGCTAGCGCCTGTATATCGAGTGAGTGTCACCGTGACCATGTCTGAAGTGAGTAAGCTTCACAAATCCGTTATCACGTCTCATTACCCAATGGCTTCGACCAGTTATTATTGCCTTGCGCCGCCCGCTCGTCGACCACGATTAGTGGTCCCTTACAAGCCTCGTTGGAAGCAAGTCCTTGTGAACATCGCCAGGGTGTGTCGTTTCTGCTAAGTGTCCATAACGACCACTGATCACTCGATTCGAGACATCAACACGCTCCCCGATGATGTCCTCGTGGAGATTTTCGATCTCTATGTGAATAACCTGCCCATATGGACGAACGGATGGCTTACACTGGTCCATGTGTGTCAAAGATGGCGACATGTCGTGTTTGCATCGCCACGTCGCCTGAACCTGCGACTTCAGTATGCAGGAGAGAGTACCGATGTCTGAAGATGCTGGACGTATGGCCAGCCTTGCCTGTGGTGATAAGCCAACCTGTCGCCTCATGGGAACCCTCGAATTGGATCTGGGAAAACTTAGTTGGTGCCCTCGAATCGAAGCACCGCCATCGCATATGTAAAATCAACTTGCCCCGCATTCCAACATCAGAATGGGAAAGATTGGCAACGGCGATGCGGAAACCATTCCCGGAGCTGACATTTCTGCGGCTTTGGGTACCAAAAAACACTGCGACGTCCCTTCCGGATCCGTTCTTGGGTGGATCCGCCCCACTTCTGCGATATCTCTGGTTGGCGAATTGTCCGTTTCCAGGAATTCCAAAACTACTTTTGTCTTCCAATCAACTTGTCTTGCTTGACCTTTGGCAAATCCCCGATTCTGGTTACATTTCTCCCCAGGATTTGGTCACCGCCCTGTCGGTCTTGTCCAGACTTGAAGACCTTTACCTTGGATTCCGATCCCCTCTATATCCGGCAAGGCGACGTCCACGTCCGCTCACACGCTCTGTCCTGCCCGCTCTCAGAGAACTTGTGTTCAAAGGCGTTCACGGGTACTTGGAGGACTTACTGGCCCAAATCGAGGCTCCCCTTCTCACCACACTCTACGTAACATTCTTCATGGACATCGACTTTGTCCTCCCACAACTCCACCGGTTGATCAGTCAAGTAGAATCGTTCAATTCATGTGACAGAGCAACTGTGCGCACTTCCGATAGTGCAATTCGATTCACAATTTCCAGAAAACCAAATCGGTTTCCGGTGCTCGCGTTGCAAATCATATGCAGAGAGTTGGATTCGCAGCTTGCATCGCTGGCCCAGGTTTGCAGCTCCTCCATTCCCTTTTTTTCCACTTTGGTACAGCTCAACATCACGGATGATGCATCTCAATCACACTGGAAAGTTGATATAGAAACCACTCAATGGCTGGAACTCCTGGCCCCGTTTACTGCTATGAAGAATCTGGGCCTAACCCATCAAGCTGCGCCACATGTCTGCCAAGCGCTGGAAGAGCTCACGGGAGAAAGAGTAATAGAAATCTTACCCGCGCTCCAGAACATTTTCTTGGAGGGCCTCGAGCCGTTGGGATCAGTTCCGAAGTATATTGAAGGATTCGCCGCCGCGCGAAAACTCTCTGGTCACCCTGTGGCTGTCCATTGTCGGGAAGAGGAACTAGGCAGGATCGATGAGTTCTTTAGGCTCCCCATCTGATTAATATCTGATATCATTAACCTTCTGTGCGATTTGCGAGTCACTCTAGTTACTGTACTGTAAGGATACCCTTGCGGCGTTACGTGCGAATTGGATCGGAATCGCCCTACCGGAGCGCGAACGTCGATACGGACGCACACACGCACGCACACACACTGTCTCTTTCTCTCCCTCTCTTCCTCGCACACACTCCCGCCGCCTCGACCGTCCACGCGAGACGCATGCGCACATCGTCAACGCCCCCCGCCTTCGCCTATTAGCCGACAAACCCCAAAACGAAATGCCGAAGAATATCGACTGACGCCACCGCCCTCGTTTCCAGTGAACGGCGACGTTTCCCCCTCCATTCCCGCCTGTCCGACCCCTCTTAGTTACATTTCCTTTCCTTCTAGTCAGATATTCGCATCGTTCGTTCTTGACCACGCGCGCGCCCCGTTCGTTACGCGTTTCAGGGTATTGGTCTCATTCTTCTCTTTTTCTCCATAGCTACCAACTAGTCTTTTCACATATACTATCCCTGCGCCCTTGTTTGGACAGTCATACTCTGTCACCCCAAAAGTTCAAATCTGTTGGAGCTATGGAATAAGGGCTCAGTCTTGTGTGTAAAAGACTGTATTCAGGTTAGTATGCTAACCTATGGAATAAGGGCTATGTACAGTATTAGCTATAAAGGAATGTAAAGGAAGGTGTAGTACTGACCTCAGTCTTGTGTGTAAAAGACTGAGGAAAACGAACGATAACTAAATTCGAATTATTTACACGTACGGTCCGGATTGTCCGTTCGCGCGGCACTTAGCGGCTGCACGTCCAACACGCCCCCTCAGCCCGGGTGGCGCGCGTTCTCTCCCATTTCCATCGCGAGACCTTTGTGCTTCTCGCAGCTGGGACCCTTTTTCAATACATTGGCTACTGGCTCTTCTGATGGAGTGTAGGCAAGATTGGTCCCCTGCAAGTCGACATTCTGCTGCAAGATAATGGTGTCACACCTCGGTGTGTTCTGGTGCAGTTGTGGAACTCGGGGTTCCTGGTACTGGCGATGGTCGGCTGGTTGTCGACATGAACATGAGGGATTGTGAGGAGATGGGTCTTCTGGCCCAATCCAGTGAGTGGTTGCCTCAGCCTGGCGGCTTCTTCGGCGGCGCGTGCGCCTGCAGTGTGCTCTGCCTTGGTGCTCAAGGGTGCAACCAGGGCTTGCTTCTTTTGGCTCCAGTTTATGGCTCTGCCTGTCAACATGAATATGAAGTCCAGAATGGGCTTTGCTGGTCCAATCGGGGTCGACATGTCTGACCAAGATCGGCTGGATGCCGGAGTTGCGCTGGAAGGTCGGGCGGTGGTCGCTCGTACCTCGGGCGTACTGGGTCGCGCGGTTGCGCATGTATTGGTGGTTATTCCCTGGGCACATTTCCATGAAGATCTTGTCCATCTGCTCTCCGTCTAGGTAGGTGGACTTGATGTCCGTCTGATGGACTTCTCGACTTCGTTCTGCGGCAAGGCCCAGGGTGTTGCAAGGGAGTGCCAGTTCTCTGGCGGCACGATGTCATCGGGGTCGTTGTCCTCGACTTAGGTGAGTCCCTGCGTGATGACGCGGGCCTTGCATTTTTGGTTTTTGTGGTTTGACCCCCTCTTTATTAGGAAGGTCTCTTCGCTTCCCCGCTGCGTCTCCGTTCTGCGGGCGTGGCACACTTTTGAGAATGCCCGTGTTTTCGGACACGCGTTTCTCTTTGTTGCACGCCTTTGCCCGTTCGGTAGAATCTGCATGGGTTGTCGCCTCAGCATAGGACTTGGGGTTAATGGCTACATTTTTGTGTGCCGCGTTTCCCTGCTCGGTATGTTTCATTCGGTGCTCATGCGGGATGGGGGAATGGCGAGCGTCCTTGTCATGGACGGGTGTGCGAGTGGCGCGTTTTGGGCGCATTTCAGGTTGTGAGGAAGCTTGGTCCTCAGGTGCGTTGTTATCGCGTTGCAGCTGTGTGTCTTGCGGTTTGGCATGCGATGCCTTTTCCGCTTCTCCTTCATTCGGCTCCTCCGCTTCGTCGCCTTGGTCAGGTGTGAGCGCGCGTGTGATGCGCTTTGGTGGTCCTGTGGCGGATTGCGCAGGTGAGTCTTCTGCCTTGTGAATTGTGAGCTGACTTTGTGGTGTTTCAGGCTGAGCAGGTGGAATCGCATCCACTATGACGCCCTGCGGTTCGGTGCACGGCGCCTGCTCCGCGTTGTCTGCCTGTTTCAGGCTGAGCGGGCAGGGGGTCCTCTGCTCTGATGCCTTGCGGCTTTGCGTGCAGCGGTTGTTCCGCGTTGTCCGCTGGTTCCGTCTTCGCCGCCCCCTTAACTTCGTTCTCATTTCCCCTTTTTCGACTCTTTCGACTGCATCATCAAATTCGAGGATCACGCGCTTGATGCGCGATGTGGGGCCCCCTTCGTCGGATATGACGGCGCGGGGTTGAAGGGTGCGGGGGGTGGGGAGATGTGCAGGCTTGTATGCCTGCTGGTGATATGCGTGGCCCGGGAACGTGTGCACCAGCGACCTTCGGGTCAGCGTGGTGGGTCTCTTCTCCGGGGCATGTGCAGACGCGCGCGTTCCGAGGACGTGCGGCTGAGAGGGGTCGGGGTTGTCCCCGCTCCGTGCCTCTTCGAGCATCAAGTCGTCCAAGGCGTGCGTGGACGGTTTGTGTCTGTACGCGTCGCCCGGACCCTATTAAGAGGTGTCCGGGTCGCGCGTTCGGCGACGTCGGTGAGATGTGGCATATCCGGGTTGGTGGTCTGGTGCTTACTTTCCTTTTCTGCTAGGGATGTTTGCAATGCCTGCCCGGTGTGTTTGCCCCCTCCATTCATACAGGAGGTCTTCAAGCGTTGGCCGGTTGTGGGCTCAACGCGCGCGGTGTGCGGTTGGAGGTGCTGGGGCGCTTCTGATTTGCGCTTCAGCCCGCTGGCGCGTTCCTGTGGTTTATCGTCTGTCCGGGTCGCAACCTGTTCGGAGCATGTGTCCGAGGAGGCCCGGAAGATCGTCGTGCGTGTGGTAAGCGCGGCTTCGGTTTTGTGGCCACCTTCCGCGAGAGGTTGGTGTGGCATTGTTGTGCGCGCCGACTCGAGTGTTGGCATTTCGATGGCCATAATGTATAAGTTGTCATGTAATGTTCCCTCACAAATCAATTTGTTTGCTTTATTGTATATCCCGCAAGTCTGCCCCTGGAAGCGCACTTCCGCCCCGCGTTGAGCGAGGTGAGAAACCGATAAGAGGTTTCCATTGAGGTCCGGTACGTGCAGGACGTCGGCGGAGTATCGCAGTACTCCACACGCCGCGTGCGCGCATCCGGACTAGCACTTGTCCGGTTCCGGTGGCGGTTATTGCGCTATC
>JAGFNK010000691.1:0-25297 GCA_025769875.1 Russula earlei | reverse complement strand
TGGTAATGATTATTGCTTTACTGAATCGATCTACCACGACTAGGAGGCTGTCGAAGCCTTGTGAAATGGTAGGTCCGTGATAAAGTCCATAGTAATGCTTTTCCATACTTCTCCAGCTGGTGTAATTGGTACAAGGGGTGTTTCTGTCTTTGGACGGTTCTTTGTACTTTGGCAAATTGTGCAACCGTCTACGTAGCTTTGACATAGGTTAGCATTCCTGGCCACCAATAGTTTGGCTGATTAGTTCATAAGTTTTCCATTGGCAAGGTAGCCCAGTGGCAAGGGAGTTGTTGGTAGTTTCAGAATTTCTTTCTTAGGGTGTCGTTGTTTGGGATATAGACTTTCCTTTGAATAATATTAGTCCATCTTCGAGGTTCCAGTCCTGTAAGCCTTGGATAGTCGCTCTTGGTCCATTCTTTATAATGATTGCTAAACGTTAGATACTTCTGGGTCATAGTCCTTTGCTAGATCGTAGTTGTTGTCAAAGTTCTTGGTCGCCGATTGGTTCTGTAGCAGAGGTGCGGTTGCTCTAATTTTAAAAACATTGTCATCTAGGAGCACCTTTCCATCATTTTCGTTTTGTATTCCCCTCTTTAAAGTCTGGCCGCCTGGACAGACCATCTGCTTTGTTCATAGTTCCTGGGTGGTGGGTGATGGTGAAGTCGAAATTGCTGAGGAGGAGTGCCCATCAGGCTTGTCGTCTCATGAGTTTCTGTTTTGTCATGAAGTATGTCAAGTTATTGTGGTCTGTCCATAGATCAATGGGGTGTGTAGCGCCTTCAAGGTAGTGTCGGAAGTGCCAGAGGGATAAAACGATAGCAAGGAGTTCTTTATCGTAGATCATGTAATTTCGTTGTGCGGGGTCCAAGGATTTCAAGAAATAGGCTACTGGGTGATATCTATTAAATTCATCGGGTTGTTCCAAGATTGCACCAACTGCAAAGTCACTTGCATCACAGATGAGTCGAAAGGGTTTCGTATGGTCAGGTAACATGAGGATTGGCGCCATTGTGAATGCTTGGATTAGTTTCTGAAATGCTTGTTCTTCATCGTCTTCCCACTTGAAGGGGTTCTCTTTCTTTGTTAAGTTAAACAAGGGCCGTGCTACTCGAGAGTATTGGTGGATAAATCGTCGATAGAAGTTGCAGAATCCTAGAAATGCTTGTATTTCTGTAACATTGGTCGGAGTAGGCCATTTTGTAATGCCTATTAACTTGTCTTGGTCCATGGATATTCGTCCTTGGGAGATATTGATGCCTAGGTAACTAATAGAGGTTTGTCGGAAAGCACATTTCTCTGGTTTCAAGTATAAGTTGTGGTCTTGGAGTGTTTTTAGGACCTTATGTGTCCAGTTGTCGAGTTCATTCAAGGTTTGCGCCATGATTAGTATATCGTCTAGATAAACAACCACTCGTTCAGTGGCAATGTATTTCGCTAGGATGGTGTTCATAAAGCATTGGAAAGTGGCTGGGGTGTTGCAGAGACCAAATGTCATTATCAATGGTTCGAAGAGTCCTAATGGTGTCTTGAATGCTGCAAGGTGTTCATCGCCCTCTCTTAGGCGGATATTGTTGTATCCCCATTGTACGTCACACTTGGTAAAGTATTGGGCTCCTTGGAGTTTGTCAATTAATTCAGGAATCAAGGGTAGTGGGTACACGTCTTTGACAGTTGCTGTATTCAGGGCTCTGTAGTCTTGTACTGGTCGTAGATTTCCTCCTTTCTTCTCTACAAAGAAGAATGGGCTGGCAATAGCTGCTTTTGATGGTCGGATTGTGCCTCTTTTCAAATGCTCGTCTAGGTATTCTTTTAGGGCTTGTAGTTCCTTGGGAGTAAGTCGGTAGATGCCAGAATCGCGTTGGGCGATCCCTGGTTTTAGATTGATTGCATGGTTCCATGGTTGGTGAGCAGGAAGGCGTTGAGAGGCTTGTTTGTCAAAAACCTTTCGCCATTTTAAGAACTGGACCGGGATAAGTTCGTCTAATGTCTTGGGGGGTGTTTCTGCATGGGCTAGTTTGGTAGCTGTGGTTGATTTGGCTCTTATGCTGATTGTCACTGGTCGAAATGTGTTGTAGATTTGTTCGTCCACACATGGGTTCAATAGTCCTTTAGTATCTGGGAAGATTTGTGCAGCAACGTTTGCAAATTCAGGTTCTTCTTCTTCAGGGAAAGTAAGCGCTTGTATTTGGTAATTCCGCGTTCCAGATGCAGATGCAATGGTTATGCTTGGGTGTGTGGTAAGGCAGGATCGGGGGCAATTCCTCAGCGTGATTGTGTCATTTGCCCAATCGATATCTGGGTTGTTGTGTCGTAGCCAGTCTGTTCCTAAGATGATGTCGTGATCTCCAATGTTAGTGACAAGGAATACTGCTTGTTTGTCATGAGTAGCGCCTGTATGTGCTTGAATGCGAAGTCTCTGGATAGTGCTAAAGCGTATTAGTCCATTGGCATTTTGTGTTCCATCTACATTCTGTGCTGGCAATGGTTTGGTCATAGTTCGGAGGTGCAGATGGTGTCTTTGTGCGAATCGTTCATGGATTATCATTCCTTCTGCTCCACTGTCAAGCAGGGCTCTTGCACCGATTTCTTTGCCACTTGTCTTCCCCACTAAAGTAACTTTCAAGGCAATGGATGGGGAGCGAATATTCTTGGTAAAAACCTTGGGGTAATTGATTTCTCTTTGTATTGTACTGATTTGGACCGCGTCCCTTCTCAGTGCAGAAGGGGGTCCAATTAAAAATCCATAGGAGCAGATCTTGGGCAGAGGATCGAGTCTGCAAGTGTTTCTCTCCAAGTTGTTAGTGATGCAACAGGAACGGGTTCTTCTTGTGCAGGTTCGATGTTTTCATCTTGGATGGTAGTAGCTCTGACTGTTTGGGGGCGAGATCCTTGTCATTGGCGTCCTTGAGCCACTTTCTTTGCTCTACATTGATTTGCCATATGATTCTTCTTTCCACAATAATAACAGAGATTGTTCTGGCGTCGAAACTCTTTTTCTGCATCTGTGAGGGGTTTCCTTTCATTTCTGGATTCCCAGGGTCGTTCATTGGGTTCTCCTTGGTACAAGTTAATTTCCAATGGATTGTCTGATCCTTGAGTGTTTAATCCTCGGGCACCCACAGAGCGTCCTCCTCGAAAAGCAGCAGAGTTGTATAGGTGGAAAAGGTTGTCGAATTCTCTTGCTGCTTTGACAAGGGCTGCAAGTGTAGTTGGTGTTGGTGTGATTCCCAATATTTTCTGATGTAAGGCCAGGTTAATGTTCTTCCTAAATGCGTACATCTTTGTTCTTTCATCGGTGGTAGCTCGTGATGCATGGTGCGACCATTTCTGATACCATTCATTAAATGGTAGTTTTCCTTGATAATAGGTGTGCATGGTATTAGCAGCGGCCAATTCTGCTTCTGCAGGGATGAAGTGATCGGCAAAGGCTTTCTTGAAGTCATCCCATGACCCATAGTCTGCTACGGTATGAGCCATAGCCTTGGTGGTTTGTTCTCTAGCCCACGCTCCGGCGGGTGTTCCTACTTTAAAGTGGGTTAGCGCAGCGGCGACCTTCTGTCATGAACCATTCTCCAGAGAGGGCCCTTGAAGGACCCTTCCTTATAGGAGGAAACCCAGTCTCTATGGTGTCACCCTGTTCACACGAGCAAAAGGGGGTGAGTAGAGGTATCCACAATATCGCGTGCGCATTGTTGCGCGAGCGATTCTCGGCACAATCGACATACAGCAAGCCCCACTTAAAGGCAACCCTTCTAGCAACAAAAGACAGTATTAGGGCCTTCCTAAGGACCCTTTGGAACGACCTTAGGAGCTCTACAATAGGCACTAACCTGGTATCAAAGGCCCTACAACACGTTATTAGACCGACTCTAATAACTATAGAACGAACTATAAGGCAATACTAAGGACCTTAATAGAAGTATTAGGGTCGACTCTAAGGACCCTAATAGAACTATATAAGGGCCTTATAAGATAACACTATTCCCTAACCAAACTACAAGTCCTCAAATGACCGGCCCTAAACTAACTAGCAGGAAATGAATCAGGTGCTCGCACGTGCACTAAGCAGTGAACATGGGGACAATGGAAGCTCTTACTCATCAAGAGAAGCCTTCTTGCTCAGCAGCTTACTGAGCATGACTGAGCATGCTCAGTAAGCATCCTCCGACTTCTTACTCATCACTCTATTGTGCTTGATAACAAGGTTATGACTTGTTCCCTATATAGCAGTCCTCTTGTAGTATATAAGCGCTCAATAAAGTAGCGGACAGTCCTCAGACTGTCCATTTGTTTATGGCACTCTCCATTCCTGGGATACTCCTTTAAGGACCGTCCCCTTGTGTCTATCCTGGCCTCCTCTCTGCGTGATTGCCCTACTCTCACGGTAACCATGCCTCTCTGGTACCTGTTACTTCTCTGGACTTTACTCCTTGCCCATGCCGTTTTGGACATCTATCGACTCGTCTTCGAGCTTATCCCTCGCTCTTGAACTGGATAGTTCAACAGTGAGTCTTGACACCTTCTTGCTTTCATCTGTAAAGGAGTCGCCATTGATGTAATAATAATTGGCCAAGGCTGCCCAAAAGGCTTCTGCATTATCAGCCTTTCCGTCAAAGGGTTCTGGTGCTGTTCCGACGAGGCATGGATTGCTTGACATGGTGGGGTTCTGAGTTGTTGCAGTTGTAACAATAGGTGGGGCTGAACCTTGTAATTGGATTCTAGTTGGAGTGAGCGTTCGAGGGACTGCTTGTGGTACGTTGCTAGTTGTATGAGGAGTAGGTTGTTGGGTATTACACCGGGTGGAAGGTCCTGGAGTGGTGCTTCGAGTGCTTTGAGCAGTTCCTAAGATAGCGGTAACTTCTTGAGTTGTTCTAGCTGTAAAATCGACTTCTTGATTGTTATAGTAAACCCAATGTGTTCTAGAACGGCTCCACTTGACTGGTTTATCTAGGAAGAGGCCTGTGTAATTATAAGGATTGAAGTCCTGAACGTTCTCTGCTCCTGGGGCTGCTGCTTTAAGTTGTTCAGTGGTAACTTCGTCGTTGTCGTCTTCGTATAACCAAGTGTCAGAAAGATTCCCATGGTTGATAATACGTGTACCCGCAAATCTTCCTCGGTAACAGTGATCTTGGGTGTCGTAGCTGAGGTTTTCAAATAGGAGTGGGATTAAATTTTCTTCTTCGTCAGTGATGTCTCTCCTAGTGCTCATAGATCTAAACAACAGTTATAGTCCAATGGCCGTTGTTCCAAGGATATGCAATGGTGTAGGCTGGTTTCAGTCGAATAGTGTCGGGTCTTCCTTGGTGCTTTCTCAAGTGGATTCGGGAGTATTCTTTGGTGATGCTGCTTTGGGTCAAGACTACTTGGGTTTTCCACAAGTATCCTTCAAATTTTGCTGGTGAGATAGCAAAGTCGTTTATCTCTCTGGTGGGATGTTGATATACTACAAAGTGTGTCGTTCTAAGATGCCAAGCCTGTGTGCAATAGTTCTTGAATTCAAGTAGTTCTCTTTTCAAACGTGTAGGTAGGTTTAGGGCTAAGAAAGATTGTTCTGGTAGATAGGAGTGAAGTTCAGTATTTCTAATGTCAATACTATCAGGTGATTCAACAAATGGCGATGCAAAGGGTTGAGAAGGTATGACAGGGGTAGGGATACGACTGGTAAACAGGGGTAGGTAAGCGTCAGGGGGAGTAGGAGGTAATGGTCTTTCAACAAGGAATCCTCTTGCGTTGGGAACTGTTTCTCTAGAGGGGGCTCGCTGAGGCGTTGCATGTCTTCTGTGTCGAGGAGCCAGGACTACTGAATTGGGAGGTGATTATCGCCTGGTGTCCACAGGGTGATCCCATCAGGAGTAGGAGGTGTATCTGGTCGAAAGTTGCACGTGCAATACTCTGTCTTGCAGTTACACCTTGCTGTCCACGGATTAGACTCAGTATTTTCTGTGCTGGCAGACCAACGTTCTTGGCTAGTTGGGACAGTGGTTTGAATTGGTGTGAGGGGTCGAGGGGCGAGACTCGAGGCTTCTAGGATTGCTGGGACAGAATAGTATGCAGGGGGACCAGTATATGAGGCGTCTGGGCTGGTAATTGCCCAAGGTTGATTATAGTCGGTGTCGTATAGCCAAGAGTTAGTCTCCCAATCAAAGGTGTTGTGTATTCCTGGTACAACAGCAAGTTGGACGTAAGATTGATTTTCCCTTTGTATTCTGTTGAGGCGTAGGTGGTAGAACTGGACAGTGAGACAATAGTAGCTGATGTATGTCCAAGCCAGGTAAAACAGGCGATACCCTGTTCTTAAAGAATTAACAATGAGATGGTGACGTGGCTGGATGATCCTGGTCCAAAGATTCAATTCACTAGAGCGCAGGGACTGATAATCAACTGGTTGTCCTTGGATGTTCTTTGCTTGAGCAAGTTGCCAATATAATAGTTGTTGTTGTGCTGGTGGCAGGAGTCGACTAAGGGTTTCAAGATATAATGCGTGTTCATCGTGGCTTAGGAGTTGTCCAAATGGTAAGACTTCAAGGAATTCTTTGACAATGAGATGAGGAAAGTCTTCGTGGGGTGGTTCTATTCCTGGTACGTCATGTAGGTTTGTTAAGGTGTTAACAGGAAATGCAGTGGAGGCCCAGGTTCAATAGTGATTTAGACTTAAGATGTGTCTAGTGATAGCGTCTTCTTCTTCATCTTCTTCTAAGGTGTATTCTTGAGGCACTTTAGTTAAGACAAAGAAAAGAGGTTTATTCGATCTTTTATTGAAGCGTTACAAGGGTGGTTCTTACTTTTTAAGAACCGTGTGCGAGATCTATGGTTTCGAGACGGTACCTCTCGATTATTTCGAGAGGGTTAGTGTTAAGGCTCCAAAGTGCCTTAAATAAGATCAATGGTCGCGTCTATAAACACGTCCTACCAATGCAGATATGCTTGAGTCAAGCAAGCAGTACTCGTGGAGGGGAAGGAGTGTTTAGATCCTTCTAGAGTATGACAACAAGATGAGAGGGGCTCTGCAGACGGGGTAGGAGTCAACTGTTTGGGATTGGCAAACTAAGTCGAGCTTAAGGCTCAACTGTTTCTACTGGAGGCTTTATATAGCCCTACAGGGATAAGGTTCATGCTACTGTAGTACTGGTTGGTGCTATAGAAGCAAAAGGCGGCTCATAGAAGCGAGGTTGCTTCTATGTAAACGATCTCGGTGCTGGAAGCATTAAGTGCTTCCCCAATCAAGGAATCGACGTACGTGGCGGTACAGGAACATCTGGGACAGAAGCAATGCTATTCATTGCTTCTTCAGTACATCTTCTGAAAGATACGATCAACGCGCTCCGAACGAGATATCAACGAACATAAACGATCAAGATCTGACGCACGCATAATGCAAACAGTGCAGTCCCTAGTTCAGGTGTTCCGGCATCTTCCGGACCCCAAACCACTCGGTAACAGTTAGGGGGAATACGAGGTGTGAAGCAGAAGTGAAGTAACTAAGGGTTGAAGCGGATGGTATCGACTGTATAAGTCAAATAGTGACGTAGGGAGACGTGGCCACGCGCTGATTACCCGATTAGGAAACAGGTGCCTGGTCGTGTTATAGTGCCTTTGCAATAGCGATATCTTGCACTGCAGGAGGGATAGCCCAGAAAACGGAAGGGAGTTGGTAATGCAAAATGAGAGAGGTCTCTTTTGAGTGAAATAGGACCATCTACAGTCAGGACCTGGCCTTGGTTCATAACAACGACTGTTATAGTCCAATGGCCGCTGTTCCAATGATATGCAATGGTGTAGGCTGGTTTCAGTCGAATGGTATCAGGTCTTCCTTGGTGTCTTCTTAATTGGATTCGGGAGTATTCTTCAGTGATGCTGCTTTGTGTTAGAACTACTTGGGTTTTCCACAGATATCCTTCAAATTCTGCTGGAGAGATGGCAAAGTCACTTATTTCCTTGATGGGGTGTTTGTAAACTATAAAGTGTGTCAGTCGTTGATGCCAAGCTTGGGTACAATAACTCTTGAATTCAATTAACTCTCTCCTTGAATGCATAGGTAGGTTTAATGCTAAGAAGGATTGTTCTGGTAAGTAGCAGTGTAAATCAGTACTCCTAACATCGGCACTATCAGGGGATTCAATGAGGGGTGACGCAAAGGGTTGGATAGGTACAACAGGGGTAGGAATACAATTGGTAAACAAGGGTAAGTAGGCATCAGGAGGGGTAGGAGGTAATGGTCTTTCAACAAGAAATCCTCTTGCGTTGGGAACTGTTTCTCTCTCAGGGGGTCATTGGGATGATGCACGTCTCCTGTGTCGAGGAGCCAGATTTATCAAATGGGGAGGTGGTAATCACCTGGCATCCACAAGGTAATTCCATCAGGAGTAGGAGGTGTATCTGGTTGAAAGTTGCATGTGCAATACTCTGTTTTGCAGTTACACCTTACTGTCCATGGATTTGACTCAGTATCTTCTGTGCTGGCAGACCAACATTTCGGCTAGTTGGGACGGTGGTTTGAATTGGTGTGAGGGGTCAAGGGGCAAGACTTGAGGTTTCTAGGATTGCTGGGACAGAATAGTATGCAGGGGGACCAGTATATGAGGTGTCTGGGCTGGTAATTGCCCAAGGTTGATTGTAGTCTGCGTTGTATAACCACGAGTTAGTTTCCCAATTGAAGGTGTTGTGTATTCCTGGTACATCAGCAAGTTGGACGTAAGATTGGTTTTCCCTTTGTATTCTGTTGAGGTGTAGGTGATAGAACTGGACAGTGAGACGATAGTAGCTGATGTATGTCCAACCTAAATAAAACAGGTGATACCCTGTCCTTAAAGAATTAACAATGAGATGGTGACGTGGCTGGATGATTCTGGTCCAAAGGTTCAATTCGCTAGAGCGCAGGGATTGATAATCAACTGGTTGTCCTTGGATGTTCTTTGCTTGAGCAAGTTGCCAATATAATAGTTGTTGTCATGCTGGTGGCAGGAGTTGACTAAGTGTGTCACAAGTACCGGCTCCTTGGACCGGACCGGCAACCAGACAAGCCTACCCGGAAAGGCCTCACGATTCTCATGCGTTCTCACAACTCATTAGCCTCGCATGTACCACCACCTTCCAGTGTGTTTGTGTTCTGATTGTCTCGTTGCTACCTCATGTCCACTATTTGATATAGGACATATCTGTCTATATAAACCTGTCAGTAGAAGAGAACAAGCCCTAAGCTTGTTCTCTTGTGAAATATCACTGGATTCAGCTTCAGAACTGTAGGCTTGCAGGGAATCAAGCAGTCACCTCAGAAATCCTTTCATTTCTCTAAGTCTTCAGGTGCAAAGACTTATATGTTATACTTCCTCTCCATGGTACACACTAGCACTTGCTGTGTTGTCACCGAGATCCCCGAACTTTGCGAGAACTTGTCATCTCGCTCAACTCAGTGTGCATGTCTCGTGCCTGAAACGATTTGTCAGCAACACCGCCCCCAGTCAGTGACATTAGAACAAGCTTTCCTCTGAACCCTTGACCCCGGACTGCATGCTCACAAAACAAATATATATCAGTTTCTCCAACATGACTACGACCCGAGATTGGAAGACCAAAGGGCTCAGCACACCAACTATTGAAGGACTGGCAGCCCTCAAATGCCCTTTTGAATTGCTTCCTGATCAAGAGAAAAATGTTCCCAGCATGACCATGTTCGATGATGGCATCGAATTCTATACAATACGTACAGACGGCATATCCTGGACCGGTTACTATGTCAACTGGAAGGGTGCCAAAGTAGCCCTAGGTCACCTCTTTGGCCTTTGGTTCAAGATCGCGAGACGCAGCGACACTTGGGAAGTGACACGTGTCGCTCGCTCAGCCTTCAGACTCCAACAAAGCCCTCTCAGAGGTATTAACATCACAACACTAACAGCTTCAGGAGAACCCCTCCCCAGCTTGAAGGCCCCAAGCCATGCTCCGACGCCTGGACCCGCTCCACCCACCGACACCCCAATGGAGCTCGAACCCACAATGACGACAAACATTTTTGCCACCACCACCAAGCCTGAGTCAACCAAACCTCAACCTGCATCATCTGGAATGGCGCAAGCTCCCTTCTGCCCCTCCTTTTCAGGACTTGGAGGACATAGGAACCAACCTCTGAGCCCCAACCCCAACCCCAACCCCGATGACTTCTTTGGACAAACTGACTGCGATCGTGACACGTGCGGATCCGACAATGGAAAACTCGAGGGAATTCCCTCCAAGTTCTTCAATGGCAACCATGCATGAACACACATGTTCCTAGTCATGTTCAATAGGTTCATGTCTATGAACCATGACAGAAAAATTGCTAAAGATCCTACCAAAAAAGGTGCTTACTTTCTCTCACTGATGAAGGGACCCAAAGTCGAAGGATGGCTCAAAGCCATGGACCAATAGCTTGAAGATGCACAAGTCGACCCCACCAATGTACCACTCAGGCTTACTGCGTGGGAAGCGCTGCGACAACAGTTCTGTTGCATGTTTACCAACTATGTGGAATGCGAAAAGGCCCAAGATAAACTCAAAGAACTGAAGATGAAAGATGGCCTTCTAGACAACTACGTATCCGAGTTCTAATTACTGACAAGACGGGCTGGACTTGATGTCGACAAGCCAACAGTCATGAGACTGTTCGCATGGGGACTCCCACGGTCTTTGGTCAAGTTGTGTCTCAATCTCAAAGACCCCACCCCATTTGCAGACTAGGTTGCAGCAGCACAGAAGCATCACAGGGTCTGGATGCGCAAACGTGCAATTCTATCTGACCATTCCAGCACACACAGGCGCAACTTCAACCAACCCCAGAACAATAGACCCTGGGGATGACTTGTTAACTCAGCCTGGGCCAATCGCGGTAATCATCAAGGCAACGCTACACCCGCATGCCCATGCCTTCCACCACGCAATCCGAATGCGATGGATACCAGTGTGGGTGCCACTCGCAAAGCAATCATGGAAGCTGAGAAACAGAAACATCAAGAAGAAGGAAGATGCTTCCACTGTTCCCTAAGGGGACACTTGGCCCATGACTGCCCAATGAAACCCAAACGAGAAATAATTTGCACACGCGCCACTGACACAGCCACCACTATGACCAAATCCCCTATCATAGAGGTTATTGAAGAAGATGCGGCCGTCAAATTGGCAAAGACAGCAAAGGGACTCTCTGTGAAAGATAGAGAAACCTTCATTAAAACCTTAATGGGAGATGATGAGGATAAAGAAGAGGATTTTTCGGACGCTTGAGCATAACGGCGATTGCTCGAGCTTTAGGTATTGATTCCATGTACAAGTCTCAAAGAAAGTCAATATCAGTGATGACTACTATTACATTGGATCGAACAAAGCTGAAAGAAAAGCTCTGATAGACAGTGGAGCCACTGAATCCTTCATATCTCCCAAATTGACAAAGGAACTACACCTACAAACGAGAAAATTGATCCCAGCCAGAAACATTAAAAACATTGATGGAATGCTTAATCGTCTGGGAAAGATTACCCAGACTGTCGACTTAGAACTAAAACTACTAGGACAAAGACACACACATCAATTCCTAGTCGCAGACATAGGACAAGACGACATCATTCTGGGGTACCCATTCCTAGAATCAACCAACCCAAGAATAAACTGGTCTAAAGGAACTATGATCGGAAGAATTACCCTCTCAGGAGACCAAGAGACACCAGCATGGATTAAAGCGTTGACAGACTGGGAAGAAGGAGACGAACTATGGTTACAAACTCAAATATGCAAGACTACCATAGCCCAACAACTAGCGGAATGTTAGGATTCTTGTGTTTCTCTGACTGTCACCTGTTTTGCTGATTCATCTGTGATTACTCATATGTCTGCTTATTGATCTGGCTTAGTGATTGCTTACTGATCCTGATTAGTAATAGCTTACTCACTGCTTACTGATTCATGACAGATACTAGAAAAGAATGACTCACATGTGAGTCATTTCTAACATTCTCGAATTGCGCTCTCCGTATTTGGATACTACTGGTTCTTAGCTATATGCATCCCAAGTTTTGTACTAATCGGATCAGCAGTTATCGAGATATTGTATAAATAGTCTGTAGTACCAAGAAGTCGAGCCTTACGCTCGACTTACTCTTTTCGACAACATATTCAGCTTGTCTATCACTCTAAACAAACTATAAGTGCGACTCTATTTGAAAGAGGCCCTTCTCTTCTCTTACATCCAATCTTCCTGAGATAATATCAAAGGATTCGAAGTCTAATGCTTGAACTATATCAAGCAACTCTTTTGTTAAAAGAGTCGGTCACAAGATCGGTCAGATCTTAACATAAGTCGAGCGTACTTACCTTTGCACCAAGTAGGAGCAAAATTCGGATCCCAACTTACGCAGAAGTAGTCATAGGGAGGAGCCTGTGTCAATTAGGAACTCCCCAAAGACTTTATATCCTGGAAAAGAAGGATATAGAACATAGTCAAACCCATTGGTAGTTTTGCTGAGAACGAACTTGTCGGTATCATAACTGAAAGTTGGGCAAAACTGGAGTCAGATTCAATCAACACTCCATTCAAGACAGGAAGTAACGGAAAACGATATGCACGATTCAAAGGAAGAACTTGAGATCTCCAAAACCTTTCCTTGACTGGAGTAGGAGCACGGTGGCATCCTACTGAAAAACCAGAAGGAGGATTCTTCAACGTTCAATTCAACAATGAACTCTGACCCACAGAATACATAAACAATCACTGGTATTTCATTGATTGGGACAAGGATGGGTTTTATGTGCTAGAAGACAACTTCATTGCCAACCCAGAAGAATTTGGTTTAGGAACCAAAACTAGGCCCTATACCACCAGGTGGTTGATTAGGAGCGAACCGGAGTGAGACATATCTATCACAAGTGTCAGTGAGATGAAGAAATCAGAATCTCCTGAAGATACTCCAGTAATCAAAAAGAACAAGGAGCCAATAGACGAGCTCACCGAACGCTTTGCCACAGCCATAGATTTGACGCAAGCAGCAACTGAAATAATGGCTACTACCACTCAAATAGCAACACAAACCACCCATTCAACATGTGGGAATTTGTATGCCACTCATCATGGACCAATGTTAGTCCCCAATGTACAACAAGGAGGAGATCCACCAGATGGAGGAGCGCCAGGTGGAGGAGGAGGAGGGCCAGGGGGACCCCCAGGAGGAGTACCGCCTGGAGGAGGCCCACCCCAAGCAGTGATCCCTGGACCAGCTCAAGGAGTCCCTGGAGGAACAGGATCAATTAGAGGACAGCCACCAGCAATGTTCACAGGAAATAGGAAGAAGACTATACAGTTCATGAAAGAATTTGAATTGTATAGGATCATGAATTCCCAAAGCAGCATCATGATGGTGCCATACAAGAGGGTAGCCTGCACCTTGTCCTTTATAAAAGGGAATAAAGTCAATGGATGGGTAATCCAACAACTGGAAACCTTGATAAGAAGAGTACAAGGGGACCACGTAAACCAATTGGCACCAACTCACCTTTGAGAGGATGAAGATCTGTGGTACCTCTTCTCAACGGACTTCCTAAATCAGTGGCATGACAGTACCACTATAGAAGATGCCACAATGAACATCCAACAACTCACTATGAAGGAAGGAGAATTGGATGACTACATTGCAACCTTTAACCAATACCTACTCATGTCTGGATGGCCTAGAAATACTCAAGGAATGGTCAAATTATTCAGAGATGGGCTTTGAAGAAACTTACATGCCATGATTCTCCAAAGAAGGCCCCTACCTGCAGCTGCAAACCTAGATGCATGGCAAACCATAGCAAGAGAAGAGGTGGCAGCCCTGAATGAAATGAAAAATGCCTTAGGCACATCTGGGAACCTGAGTTCTAGAGCACAATGACTCAGGAATTGGAAAGAGAAGAAAGCCAAAAAAGATCCTAATGCTATGGATGTGGTTGTGGTCAAAGCCACTTCAAGGCTTAGTGAAGAAGAAAGGAAGAAGCTACAAGCGGAAGGGAAATGCTTTATATGCAAAAAGGTTGGGCACATGAGCTGTCAATGCCCCCAGAGGAAAAAGAAAGATGACCCTAAACAAAAATGGAAAGATGTCAAGGCTCGCACCACCAAAGCAGAAGAAGACGAACCTGCGAAGAGCTCTAAAGAAGAAGAACAGCCCCCTGCCTATGACATCAATAGTATCATGGCAGCTATTAAAGGAATGAAGACAGAAGAAAAGCATGCCTTTTTGGACAAAATAATGGCTGATGAGGATTTTTGATAAGCCCAAGGTCGATGGCCAGACTGAGGGCAGCAGTAACTCGCACCATGTACATTAGGAGAATTGCAACTATGAATGTCCCCTTCTCATTTCACACGGCAGGAGGAGTGGCCACGGAGAAGGCTCTACTAGACAGTGGAGCAACAGAAAACTTCCTGGATGAAGAAACTTGGAAAAGACTAGGAATAGGAAGACAAGTTCTTCGAGAACCAATGATGGTCCAAAATGTTGATGGGACAGAAAACAAGAAAGGGGAACTGAAACATTTCTGTTGGCTTAGGGTCCACTATAACCAAAAGAACAAATTACAGAAGTTTTACATCATGTCCCTGGGAGGAGACCAAGTCATATTAGGGTACCCCTTCCTCTGGGAGTTTGAACCAACTATGGATTGGAAGAAGGGAGAACTTAAGGAAGGATCCTTGCACCTAGAAAGTGCACGACTCAAGTACCTTGACCTCCATATCAAATCTTTGCAACTAAAAGTGGTCAAGAAATGCGGAAGGCCCAAAGAGGATCAAGCCTTATATATACAAAAGACTAGCTTAGCTCAAGAATGGGCTAGGGACCAAAATTTGAAGGCTCAAAAATTAACAGAAGAAGATTTGCCCAAAGAATATCAGTGACATGCAAAAGTCTTTTCTAAAGAGGCTTCTTCATGCTTCCCTCCTAGTAGAGAAGAAGACATGAAGATAAACCTATTCCCTGATGCACCTAGATCCTTGGATTGTAAAATTTATCCTCTGTCTCAAGAAGAAAAGGAATACTTGAGGAAATACCTTGAAGAAGAACTCGACAAAGGATACATCAAACCTGGAGCCTCCAACTATGTGTCACCAGTATTCATTATTGGCAAAATGGACAGTAAAGAAAAAAGGCTAATCATTGACTACCAAAAGTTAAACCAATGGACGATACCAGACAATGATACCTTGGAAAGTATTCAAAGAATCATGGAGAGAATTCAGAACAACGGACTGTTTTTGAAGTTTGACATAGTCAAAGGATATAACAATATGAGGATTACAGAAGAAGACCAGTCAAAAGCAGCCTTCAAAACACCTATGGGAACTTACATTCCAAGAGTAATGCAATTCGGACTAAGGAATGCCCCAGCATACTTCTCGTGTTCTATGAGAAGAGATTTTCAATCACTGCTTCAAAAATATATTGCCAATTATCTGGATGACTGGATTGTCATGACCACTAAAGGGACTCATGCTCTACATCAACAAATCATACATGAATTTCTGGACATAATGGAACAAAACTCATACTTTTTAAAAGTATCCAAGTGCAAGTTTGAGAAGGAAAGAATAGAAGTCTTGGGATGGATAGCCGAAGAAGGAAGGATACGAATAGACCCTTCAAAAATCAAAGGGTTAAGCGAATGGCCAAGGGACTGCAAGGACAAGACAGACATACAAGTAACCTTAGGAATGATAGGGTATCATCGACCCTTCATACCAAACTTCTCAACCATAGCCCTGCCTATCACATGTTTACTCAAGAAAGGGGTCCCTTTCCAATGGACAGATGAATGCCAAGAGGCTCTAGATAAATTGATCAAAGCAATCACAAGTGATCCTATACTCTGGCAACCAAACTTCAAAAAGCAGTTCATCTTGGATGTCGATGCTTCATCCTATGCTTTAGGGGCCATTCTCTATCAATATGATGAAGATCAAATAAGGAGAGAAGTGGAATATTATTCCTGAACCTTAAATTCAGCAGAACGAAACTATGCAGTATGGGATAGAGAATTCTTAGCACTGGTCGCCGCCCTTAAAAACTGGAGACATCTCTTGCTTGGATCACCACATAAGGTAGTGGTCTTTACGGATCACAAAAATTTGATGTACTATTGAGAACCTCAAAAACTGAGGGACCGAGTAGCAAGATATCTCCCCATAGTGGCACAGTACAATCTGGAATTGCGACACCAGCCAGGAAAAAGGAATAGAGCAGATGGACTATCAAGAAGACCAGACTACAGATCAGATGTTCTGGAAAAGGAAGAAATCACCACCTTACCAGATGAGCTCTTCGTTCAAGTTCTAGAAGTTACTGCCATGGAAGAAAGAGTCAAACTTGACCAAAGAAAGGAAGAAGGAGCAAGACTTCTGAGACAATGGAAGGACAATTATGAACTCAAGATAGTCAATGGACAATGGAGGAAAGATACAGCCTTGGTGGTGACAGAGGCATGGAAGTGTACCAAGCAATCCTTTGAGAATATCACAATGGACCAACAGCAGGACATCCAGGGTTGCGCAAAACCTATACTGCGATAAGAAGAGATTATTGGTGGCCCAATCAGAGACAAGTGATTCAAAATTATGTCAAAGGATGTGCAATGTGTCAATCAAATAAAACCATCACAAGACGAAATGAGCCACCAATATATCCAATAACGCTTGAAACAGAAGCATGCATCTCCTTTCCAAACTATAGCTATGGACTTCATCACCAAGTTGCTGCTGTCTAGAGGATACGATTCCATACTCACTATAACAGATCATGACTGCACCAAAGCAGTCATACTACTCCCCTTTAAAGAAACTATGGGAATGGAAGACCTAGCAAAAATCTATCATGAAAGAGTCTTCCCATTCGTGGGTTTACCAGACTAAATTATTTCAGACAGAGATACCCGCTTTACGTCAAAGCTTGCCCAAGAAATTTGTCAACAGCTCAAAATAGACAGGAACATGAGTACGGCATATCATCCCCAGACTGATGGGCAATCAGAAAGAACCAATCAAACGGTAGAAACTATACTGCGGATATATTGCAATTTCCAACAAGACAATTGGGCAGACTTGTTGCCAGTAACTCAATACATTATAAACTCACATACCTCCAGTGCTACACAACAGACACCATACAAGTTGTGGATGGGATTTCTTCCCAAAACCTACCAATCAACTATGGTAGGAAACTTCCCAAAACTAGAAGAGAGAAAGGAATCATTACAAAAGGCTAGGCGGAATGCCCAGAAGGCTATCCTGTTAGGGCAAAGGCTATTGAAGAAGAAAATAGGGTTTAAACCTTATAAAGAAGGAGATAAAGTATGGTTAGAAGGGAAGAACATCAAAATGTTCCAGCCCATGGCCAAACTAGCTGCAAAAAGACTAGGACCATTCAAAATCAAAGAAGTGATAAGCCCAATAGCATACAGATTACAATTACCAGATCGATGGAGGGTGCACGATGTCTTCCATGCTAACCTCTTACATCCATATCAGGAGATGGGGGAATATGGCACAAATTATGAAGAACCGCCACCGGATGTCGTAAATGATGAACAGGAGTGGGAACTCGAAACCATTTTGGGGTCAAGGCGTGTTGGAAGGAAAAAAGAGCTGCAGTATTACATTCGTTGGAAGGGATACTCCTCTGCTCATGACTCTTGGGAGCCAGCCACAAATCTACATGCCCCCGACCTCATGAAAGACTTCCACAAAGCAAACCCTCCAGCCATCAGGACTATAAAAGGCTGCATGGAAAGTGACACTGATTCCAGTAGGTCTTCATCCCCCATTGAAGATCTTTGTCAATGACTTAGTCGTGTCCATATTGATCAATTACTCCCCGTCTTCCTTGATCTTGTTGGTAACAGAATGACTATGTCTACAGATGAACGAGCATCGCCCTCTTACCATGTCCAAACACCTTCCCCATCTCTCCCCGACCTCGAGTACCTTGAGACAGTCGTTCCCCCTGGACCTACAACTGAAGAATCGATTAGTCCTATTCCCATCACATCTAACTCCCCTACGAGTACCTACGTGGACCCCGACATCCCAGGAGAAGGGTGGGAACGCTACGACCCCAGTCAACACCCTGTCCACATCACTATCCCAAACGACTGGCATGAACTCATCCTGGCCAAGTATATTCGATGGGGTGTGGGTTGAAACCAGGGTGCAGAAGAACCATTCATCTGGGGCTGTCAAGGAAAGGACAAGTTGGTCTTCAGAGAACCCCTATATGCGCACCCTAACTACAACCTCTACCCAGAGTTCCGTCCAGAAAGTGAAGAAGAATACCCTGATGTTCTTACAGCCGACATCCCGAATTTCCCTCTCCACATGTTCCACTCTCTCCTCACCTCCATCACACACACATTGGGAGATGCTGGAGTCGAAACCAAAATATGGTGCATTAACCAGCATTCCATGTGACTCTCTAGCTTGGCTTGACAAAGTCAACTACTTAATGAGCAACAAAAGGTTATTCAGCAAGAAAGAGATCAATTGGCTCTCGATAGAGCTCAAGTGGAGGATATCTATGAGGGAGCGCATTCTCGTCTCCGAGCAGCCAAATTCCTCCCTTGCACACAAGAAATGTGGACTCTTATCACGAGAGCGAATGGCCTGCGAGGCGTTCTGGAAGGTACGGGACTATGGCAAGAGGAGTTCTTCTTACCTGAGGTACAAGTCCTTGTTGCCCACCACATTGCAGAAAGAGTTAGAGGAGGGGCTGGAAGTGAAGATTCTCAGGACAACGAGGGAGGAGAAGCAGGACCATCTTCAGGAGCTTATGAGGAGGAAGAGATTGAGCAAGGAAAGTTTTCTTGCCCTCTGACCCCCCCTTACAATGCAGGAATGGCTAATGGTGGCAGCTCATGTATGAGCACAAGTGCCGATGGTGTGGTTGGAAGGACATTGGGACCGACACTGCGAAACACCCCACTATGCCTGCATTTCTTGTCGACAATGCATTGTCCCCAACAATCACAAGTTCTTCCAGCCCATAGAATGGTGCAGTCATCTGAGGCCACTCTTGCCAGATGAAAGGACCTTGAGGGGACATTTGCGAGGCACGGTAGGGGTCTTACAAGATGCAGTAGCTAACGCATGAGCAGCGTCGACCGCAGTCGATGATCTCAAGATCACTCTTGCACGCACGTCTTGTGCAGTAGAAGGTCTCAAAAGCACACTAACAAGTACCACTGTAGAAACTTCTGCTGCAGAGCAACTTGTAACAACCGTCTTAAACGATGGTACTATAAACCTGGACACCCCCCTTCCTTCCCTAACTCCAACTCCTATAACCTCACACCATGCTACACCAGCTGAAGCAAGATCTGGGTCAGAGCCCCCACTTACTGGATGAGGGAGGCAAGGAAGAGGTGGTAATAGACGACCCTCATGACGAAGTGCTCAACTCAGAGGAGAAACCAGTGCTCCCCCAACTGCGAGGCAAGGCGGTGGAATCCCGGTCCAAGAGGTTCCCAATGCAGTGCGCCTAGCCTCAACTTCGTGACGCATGCCTAGGGCTAGTACTTCTAACCTAGGATCGGCCACGACCGAAGCAGAAATAAAACAATATGAATATTACAAGGAGCTGAATTCTCTAGAATACAGCCCAGGCATATTGACAGAGATGTCTCTACCCTCCTCACTGAACAAGATGCTCTGGACATGACCAAGGGGTGGGAAGGTGAGTGGGTCGAAGGTTATCATGGAGTAAGTGACTAGGTTGTGCCAGACCTAGCCTAGGGGGGGAATGGTGTTAGGATTCTCGTGTTTCTCCGACTGTCACCTGTTTCGCTGATTCATCTGTGATTACTCATATGTCTGCTTATTGATCTGGCTTAGTGATTGCTTACTGATCCTGATCAGTAATAGCTTACTCACTGCTTACTGATTCATGACAGATACTAGGAAAGAATGACTCACGCGTGAGTCATATCTAACCTTCTCGAATTACGCTCTACATATGTGGATACTACTGGTTCTCAGCTATGTGGACCCCAAGTTTCATACAAATTGGATCAGTAGTTGTTGAGATATCGTATAAATAGTCTGTAGTACCAAGAAGTCAAGCCTTACACTCGACTTACTCTTTTTGACAACATATTCAGCTTGTCTATCACTCTAAGCAAACTATAAGTGCGACTGTATTCGAAAGAGGCCCTTCTCTTCTCTTACATCCAATCTTCCTGAGATAATATCAAAGGATTCGAAGTCTAGTGCTTGAACTATATCAAGCAACTCTTTCATTAAAAGAGTCAGTCACAAGATCGGTCAGATCTTAACATGGAATCACAAATACAAGATAAACCTAAAACCTGGCAAGAAATAGTTCCCCATTGATACCATCAATATGGACAAGTATTCATGGAACAAGAGTCAGAAAGATTTCCTGGACCAAGGAAATGGGATCATGCCATCGACCTAAAACCAGACGCCCCAACAACAATCAACTGCAGGGTATACCCCCTTTCACCTAAAGAAAAGGAAGAACAAGGGAAATTCCTCGAACAAAATTTACAACTCAAACAAATAAGAAGGTCCAATTTGCCATATGCTAGTGGATTCTTCCTTATAAAGAAGAAAGATGGTAAATTTTGACTGGTACAAGACTATAGAAATTTAAACAAATGGATGATACCCAACGTATATCCACTGCCACTAATCCCAGAGCTTATCCACGCTTTAGCAGGAAAGGAACTCTTCACCAAATTTGACATTAGATGGGGTTACAATAATATCTGGATCAAAGAAGGAGACGGATGGAAAGCAGCCTTCAAAACCAGCGATGGGCTGTTTGAACCCATGGTAATGTTCTTTGGACTGACAAACTCTCCAGCCACCTTTCAAACCATGATGGATGACATTTTTCAAGAAGAACTTGTGCAAGGATGGTTGAAAATCTACATGGACGACATCATCATTGCCACCAAAAATGATGAAACAGAACATACGTCCAAGGTTAACCACATACTATCCAAATTAAAACAGCACAACCTCTACCTCAAACCAGAAAAATGCCAATTCCACAAAAGAAAGGTAGAATACCTTGGAGTGATCATAGGAGAAGGAAAAATAACTATGGACCCTGTCAAAGTCAAAGGAATTAAAGATTGGCCAACTCCATCAACATTAAAAGAAGTTAAAAGTTTCTTGGGATTCTGCAATTTCTACTGAAACTTCATACCCAACTTCTCTATAAAAGCCAGGCCACTGAATGACTTGACAAAGAAAAATAAGCAATGGGAATGGACAACAAAGGAGGATCAAGCCTTTCAAATCTTAAAAGAAACTTCTGTATCCTACCCAGTACTCCGCACCCCAGATTGGACAAAACAGTTCATTTTAAATACTGATGCATCAGGATTTGCCATTGGAGCAGTCATATCCCAAGAATACAAAGATGGTCTACACCCAATTGCATACTATTCTAGAACATTATTGGACACAGAAAGAAATTACAATGCACATGCCAAGGAATTAGCAGCAGTAATCTTTGGACCAAAAAGCAGATGACCATTCTTCCTAGGAGCCGATGAACCAGTCAGAATAAGGATGGACCATAAAAACCTCACTTATTTCAAAGAACCTCAAAAACTAACAGGACGACAAGCCAGATGGATGCAATACATGCAAGATTTCAACATCACCATGGAACACGTCCCTGGACACACACACACAATTGCTGACACTCTTTCTCATCGCAAAGACCTTAACAAGGGGGTAGAAGAACAAAAAACCATGCTATTACCACCTGAAAGTTTTGTGTGAAAAACCTACCTACCAGACAAACCTGACAAACGATGAGAAATCTTGAGACAGTTCCATGACACCCCCTTCACAGGACACCCAGGAATAGCTAACACCTGGGATTTAGTCAAACAACATTATGAAGGACCTAGACTATGACAGTTCGTAGAACAATATGTCAAAGGGTGCGCCAAATGTCAAGAATCTAAAACCAATATACCCAGAAAGAAAGCTACGACCTTCCCGCTCAACACACACATTGAACAAGGCCCCTTTCAATACGTATCAATGGACCTCATCACTGACCTACCTAAATCAGAAGGATTTGACAGCATCCTTACCATTGTTGACCAAGGATGCTCCAAAGCGACGAAATTCATCCCATGCAACAAAATGATTGATGGAACAGGCGTCGCACACGAGTACCTGAAACACCTCATACCCTGGTTCGGCATTCCCAAAAGAATCATCTCCAACAGGGACCCTTGATTTGCATCAAACTTCTCCAAAGCCATATGTAAAAATCTAGGCATCAAACAAAACATGTCCACCACATTCCACCCCCAAACCGATGGACAAACCAAAAGAATGAACGCATGGCTAGAACAATACCTAAGACCCTGGACCATGACCCATCCTCATTCCTGGGCAAAAATGCTCCCTTTGGCAGAATATGCACACAACTCATGGAAACATGAAACATCACAAAAATCACTGCACGAACTCCTCATGGGATTCAAACCCCAAATTGACATTAGTCTAGAAGACAACAACGTGCCCCCATCCACCAATCACCTAAAGAAATTGGAAGAAGCAAGACGAGATGCACAACAACTTCTAGAATGCAAACAACAACCCCTAAAACCTGATGTCAAAGAAATGGAAGAAGGGACCCTTGTATGGCTAGAAGCGAAGAACCTCAAAACACAAGGAACAGGCAAGTTAATGCCTAAAAGATACAGCCCATTCCCTATCACAAAAAGAATTTCCAAAGTCGCTTATCAATTACAACTCCTGCCATCAATGAAGATACACAACGTCTTCCACATCAACCTACTCCTCCCTTACAAGGAGACAGAAGAATACGGCACGCAATTTACACACCCCCCACCAACCGTTGAAAATGAGGAAGAATAAAAAATCAAAGCAATTCTAGACACCAGAAGGTTTGGACGAACACATAAACTTCAATATCTCGTACACTGGAAAGGGTGTCAAGACATGTACTGCTGATCACTAAGGACTCAGGAGCAGGTGGGCAAGGGTCGGAACAGACAGTACACGGCGAGGGCAGCGTTGAACAGGAGGATGAGCCAAATGATGAGGAGGTACCAGATGGGGACTGGTAGATGTTGCAAGAGGCAAAGGCAAAGACTGGAGGCCAGTGCAGCGAAGGGGCTTTAGACAAGGTGGTCATTGAAGAGTACCTTGGAGGCGAGGGAAGTCTTTAAACTGAGCAGTCACGGGGGAGTACCCAGGAAGATGAGAGTATCACAAATGGACAGTCTGACGACTGCCATGCTTCATTGGGGCTTATATACAGTGTACAGGGTTGATTACAAAGAGCTGGAACTATTCTAGACCCTTTGGTACCATTCAATAGGACTGCAGAGGCATAAACTTGCTTGTGTCAAGTTTCAGGCTTACTGAGTGCATTACTGATCATTGTGGAGCGATGACATCATTATGATGTCACTGTGGAGCGCTTAGTGAGCCTATGAGGTCACTGTGGAGTCGCTCAGTCAGCCATGATGTCATTGGAGCCTTGATGATGTCAGATGAGTTATGCAACAGTTTCTAAGAGTTTGTGCTGCTGTTTCAGGTTCCTGGTGGCTGGGTGACCATGTGGCTGCCACGCGATGATTACCCGATTAGGAAATGGGTGCCTGGTCATGTTATAGTGCCTTTGCAATAGCGATATCTTGCACTGCAGGAGGGATAGCCCAGAAAACAGAAGGGAGTTGGTAATGCAAAATGAGAGAGGTCTCTCTTGAGTGAAAATAGGACCATCTATGGCCAGGACCTGGCCTTGGTTCATAACAAAGGGTACCCTGCATCAGATGACTCCTGGGTTGACCACCACGACCTTAACGCCCCAGAACTCCTAAAAGAATATTACTCTGCCTTCGCTGGACGACCCCAAGTATAAAGACACCACCTACAAACGATTATTCTTCACTGTTCCACCTCCCCCACACTACAATATGTCCTCTACACAAAACTCTCCTGCTACCTCCACCACTACTCTTGTACCTACTCCCTCTTACTCTCCTGTGCTCATTCATCTGCCACTATCCAGAGGACCATCCCCTTCAATGGCAGCAACCATTAACACTAGATTACTCATTCAACGCACCACACAGCACGCTGCAATGATTGTACAAGCATGTGAACTATGGGAAGATGACTCTCTCACCACCATACTATGTGCCTTTGGCAACCGATCCACCATGCAGGGAACCAGTTCTCCCATCAGAACCTGTAGCCCTTCCTATCACATCCGCTCCCCATCACCTGACCACATTCCAATCCCTCCACGCATAACTACCCCCATCATTGAACAGGCCAAAAATGTCATCCTGCTCGATGAAAACTTTGCCCCAATAAACCTCAAAAGAACACCACCCCCTGTCTATGAACCACGCACTAATCACACCCAACCTTCAGAACTAGAGGAACTTGGAGAAGGATGGGACGAAGGAGACCTCGGACTAGACTTACTAATCCCAGACCCAGGCAACAAAGATGACACACTCCCCCCTTGTTTCATGCTCCCCAACCTCATGCACGGCTTCCCCTCTCTGTTAGCCACTTATGGTCCTGGATGTCCTACCCACTGCATACCTATTCGAGCATGAGCTGACCCTTACCCTTGCCCTCTTCTCACACAAAAGGATGCCTTCCTGTTCAAAGATGGCCTTAGACATACCACAGCTATAGACGAAGCACTCAGGTTTGGACAGGATCTGTCCCTAGAAGCTGAAGTACACCGTCATTGGTTTGCCATAAAAAAGACACGACAAATGGCAAACAGTCTCATTGCTGCTCGAGAAAGATATCATGACATGGTATGGGAAGTAAGAGATTCAGAAATCAAACTAGCCAAGGCTAATGCCAAAGCTCACCTCAAACCACGAGTCTTATTTGGGACCATGCCCCAGCTCACCGATGAGGAGCACCAAGATGCCAAACAAGCCTTAATGGACCCATGGTATCAGTTCTCTCCTCGACTCTCCGACAAGTGTGCCTGGTGTCATGACGGAGGACACGACACCTTTGAATGCCCCAAAATTGCCATTTGTGTCCTCTGCAATCACCATGGACACATAGCTGACCACTGTAAGAATCCACACCAACGATGCAAGACCGACAGAATGTGTTGAGTCCCCCACGATCAGCTTCACTTCCACACCCATTGCTGCCACTCCACCATTATCCCTTACATCACTTAGACATTAACAAGGGGGTGATAATAGTACATATCTGTCTATATAAACCTGTCAGTAGAAGAGAACAAGCCCT
>JAGFNK010000690.1:0-25305 GCA_025769875.1 Russula earlei | reverse complement strand
GAATTGTGAGCTGACTTTGTGGTGTTTCAGGCTGAGCAGGTGGAATCGCGTCCACTATGACGCCCTGTGGTTCGGCGCGCAGCACCTTCTCTGCATTGTCTGCCTGTTTCAGGCTGAGCAGGCAGGGGCTCCTCTGCTCTGACGCCTTGCGGCTTTGTGTGCGGTGGCTGTTCCACGTTGTCTGCTGGTTCCGCTTTCGTCGCCCCCTCAACTTTGCTCTCATTTCCCCTTTTTCAACTCTTTTGACTGCGTCGTCGAATTCGAGGATCACATGCTTGATGCACGATGTGGGGCCCCCTTCGTCAGATATGACGGCGCGGGGTTGAAGGGTGCGGGGGGTGGGGAGATGTGCAGGCTTGTATGCCTGCTGGTGATATGCGTGGCCCGGGAACGTGTGCACCAGCGACCTTCAGGTCAGCATGGTGGGTCTCTTCTCTGGGGCATGTGCAGACGCGCGCGTTCCAAGGACGTGCAGCTGAGAGGGGTCGGGGTTGTCCCCGCTCTGTGCCCCTTCGAGCGTCAAGTCGTCCAAGGCGTGCGTGGACGGTTTTGTGTCTGTACGCGTCGCCCGACCCTATTAAGAGGTGTCCAGGTCGCGCGTTCAGCGATGTCGGTGAGATGTGGCATATCTGGGTTGGTGGTCTGGTGCTTAATTTCCTTTTCTGCTAGGGATGTTTGCAATGCCTGCCCAGTGTGTTTGCCCCCTCCATTCATACAGGAGGTCTTCAAGCGTTGGCCGGCTTTGGGCTTAACGCACGCGGTGTGCGTGCCAACTCGAATGTTGGCGTTTGGATGGCCATGGTGTACAAGTTGTCATGTAATGTTCCCTCACAAGTCAATTTGTTTGCTTTATTGTATATCCCACAAGTCTGCCCCTGGAAGTGCACTTCCACCCCACGTTGAGCGAGGTGGGAGACCAATAAGAGGTTTCCATTGAGGTCTGGTACGTGCAGGACGTTGCAGAGTATCGCAGTACTCCACACGCCACGTGCGCGCATCCGGACTAGCACTTGTCTGGTTCCGGTGGCAGTTATCGCGCTATTGTCGCCTAAGGCGACTTGAATGGGCAATGCAAGCGGGGTGAGATGTGTGAACCAATTTGAGTGGGGAGTCATGATTCTTGAGGCTCCGGAGTCAAGGAGCCAGCCATTTCTGAGATTGGCAGCTGGAGTTGCTCTCGGGTCATGGACGCATGGATTGGCTCATCTTCGACTGCCAGATGTAATGAAATGCTGTTATCAGATGTGGGGACGTATGCGATGGCAGCGCTGGCTGGTAGCTGAGCTGCGGGCATCGCTACAATGTGCGCGCTTGTGCCAGTCCCAGTGGTCGTGGGCGTTGCTGCGTTGTGCACACCTGTGCCAGTCATAGCGGGCGTGGGCGTCGCTGCGATGTGCGCGCTTGTGCCGGTCCCAGTGGTCGTGGGCGTCGCTGCGTTGTGCAGACCCGTGCCAGTCATAGCGGGCGTGGGTGTCGCTGTGTTGTGCGCGATCGTGCCAGTCCTAGCTGCTGCTGCTTTGTCCTCCGGTTTTCCGTGAATTTTCCAGCATTTGTGTGTATTGTGCCCCCTGCGTCTGCAGTGAGTGCACTTTGATGTTGTACCTTTCTCACTTTGCGTTTCCCGGCTCTTTCTCATTTGGGTCGCCTTTGCAATGTGAGTCGTAGCCGCATCACCAGTCAGTCGGATCCAACACTCCTCATGGAGGATGCGGTCTGTGACATGCTCGGCTGTAAGCAGGCTGGGCGGCGTCAAGTGAAGAGTGGCCTTGAGTTTGGCCATGTTTTCCGGTAGTGCGAGAATTAGCATCCATATGAGGGTTTTCTCATCGATGGGGTATCCGAATTTTTCGAGGGCTCGGGCGGCGTGCAACTGTCGGATTATTTGAGGAGCCATGGGTTCAGTTTCAGAGAACGTGACCCAGTATAGGTCCATAAGTAAATGTGCGACGCATTGCTCGCCCTTCCCTGCAAAATGTTTTTCGAGTGTGTCCCAAGTATGTTTGGCTCCAGCAATGCCTAGGGCAGTGTCGAGAGCATGCCCTTTTAACGTGAGTAAAACGTGGGCGTGTGCTTTGCAATCTTTCTGCTCCCAGTTGGCGAAGCTGCTCGGGTCATTGCTGGGGTCCAGTTTTGAGTATGTCCCATTTATGATTTCTATCAGGCCGTTTGTTTTGAACAGTGCCTCTATATTAGCTTTCCATTGTGTGTACACAACTGTGCCACCTTTGAAGAGTGGTCCGTCATAACCGTGTTGGCTGCCCATGTAAGTTTTTCCCGCGGCTCCTACGGTGGGAGTGTGGCTGCCTCTCGAGGGCGCAACGTTTGCGGTTGCTGTGGGGGCGCTCATGGCATTTCGTTATGCGATGTGGAAGCTGCTGGGAGTTCATGATGTCAGGGACAACCAGGTCTCATAATCTGTTGGAGCTATAGAATAAGAGCTCAGTCTTGTGTGTAAAAGACTGTATTCAGGTTAGTGTGCTAACCTATAGAATAAGAGCTATGTACAGTATTAGCTTTAAAGGAGTGTAAAGAAATTGTAGTACTGACCTCAGTCTTGTGTGTAAAAGACTGAGGGAAAACGAACGATAACTAAATTCGAATTATTTACACGTACGGTCCGGGTTGTCCGTTCGCGCGGCACTTAGCGGCTGCACGTCCAACAACCCCGTCCATGGAACCACCTAGTATGTACCGGTTCAAGCTGTCGTCATTAGTGCACCGATGATAAGCTCTTCTGCCTTTTTATCCCTTGGGGTGATGGAACATGGAAAAGGATCCGGACGACTGGACGAGAACACAACCGTTTAGTTCCCTCGATCATGAATGAATATATGCTCAAAGTACCTCACGAGACCACCCGAGAATGTGTATTGAAATGGACTATCGTCCGAATCACGTGTTTTTTCGATATTGAAAACCGAGAGCACAGTCGCGGCAACGATAAACAAGGTTGCATCCGCAAAATATCTCCCAGGGCAGACACGCTTCCCGAAACCATATACTGCGATCAGCGTGAAGTCGTCGCGCAAGGATCCGTTCGAGTCAAGAAATCGTTCTGGATTGAAGACTTCTGGCTCTGGATACACATCGGGGTCATGCAAGATTGCCCTGCAAACAATAGGCGTTAACAAACACAAGGGTATGGACGCATCGTACCATATATTTCCGAGCAGCCAAGCACCTAGTCAAAGATGCATCAGCAAACATCCGGAGGGCTCCTCTGAGGCGACAAGGCGAACCCTTCGGTATGAAGAATCCCTCGTATACGTGATCCTCTGTAGCAGCGTGAGGCACATCTGCGAATGATGAACATGTTTAGACAGCTGGCTACAGGGACTACCGCTTCGACGCACGTAGGGGAGCTGGAGGTCTCCACCTCAAGACTTCCTTGCATACGGCATCAACGAATGGTAAATTTGGGCGATCCTCAAAGGTCGGAAAACGTTCGCGACCTGTGACAGCATCGATTTCGCCCTGCGCTCTCCTCTGAACGCCGGGATGAAGCAAAACTGCGAGGACAAATGACATCAAGGATGCCAAAATCTAGAAAACCTAAACATGTCTGACCACCTGCATGTATTTCCGACGTACTGTGTCAGTCCCCGCTGCATAGAATCGTTAGAACAGATGGCCTCTGCGCCACAGAAATAACGAACCGGTGTACATGGTCCCTAGGGTTTCGGATATTGCTCTTTCTTGTCCTTCTCGTTCAGATCCACTTAGTATCTCTGCTTCCTTAAGACCCGCCGATGCAATGGACTCCCGTGCGGTGCCATCTTGCTAACCAAAAGGATGTGAGCACCTGAGTATGTCCGAAGTGCACATCGCTACATACCATGCTTTCCCGGACAAATTTCATCGGGTCATCCTTGACCTTTTCCGCCAAAGCATGGCCAAACCGAGCAAGTGGCTTGTAGCTGAGCCATGGTAACCATTCGGGGACATGTCGCACTGAGCAGGATTCCAGTAAATACCATATTAGGAAGAGGAACGACATACGGAAACGAAACTCGTTGACGAGCAAAGAACCGGGTAGAGAGGATCTGGTCCCAAGCTCGGAGAGCTTCTTGGCGGCGTCTATCAACCTGTCATCGCGTCCCTTGGCATCGTAACCGTATGTCATGGCTAGGAGTTGTTCGCCATGGAAGCTAGAAGGCGAGTTAGGGACGCAACACGGGCAGAGGAGGGGGCGGACAGCTCAATGTGGTCCATCCACTCGTGCGGGGTGTCCAACATGCGGGCCGTGAGGACACGAACCCTCGTCTCCTGCATCGCGCGGTGGTGGGTAAGGGACGCAGGCCGAAAGCCTCGGTCTGCGATCTTACGCCTGACATGGAAGAGCTTGCCATAACTCGTGAGAAGCAAACTCCATTGCACCCCCATCCTGAGATAGAAATGTATCGTCAGACGAAGAATTGCCGAAGCTGAGCGTACATCTCGAAGATCGGAATGGGCGGTCTATCAGAATAGATGTGGCCACGCTTCTCGAATAGATCCTTCGTCGCTTTGGTGGAGCCCAATATGACGACGACTCGTCCAAGAACGTGAAAAGACATGACATCCCCTGTCCGATCTCGGTGGGTCACGAACCCTCGAGGGAGACGTGGGACATACCGTGCTTCTTCGCAAGCTGGGTATATACAAGCCAGGAGGATTCCATGGGAACATCAAGCAAATTACCAATGAGGGGCAGAGGTCGCGGGCCAGGAGGATATGGAAACCCCCGTCGCCTTCGATAATTACGGAGGACTTTGAGAGCAACGAGGAAAGACAAGAAAAGGAGGAGATTATTGATGGTTACAAGGAAAGCCATGGCGTTTCCGGTGTCGGACAACAAGCAAACACGTGTGGTTTATACAACCCGTCACTCCTTTCCTCACAAGCAAGATGCATGAAGGAATGAAATTTTATGCGACGCAAAAATACTTGCCACACATGCATTTCCCCTGAAGAAACTTGCATGATGACGGACGGATAGAGCATCAGAGTTGAGCAATCGGTCTTGGGATAAACTATAAACTTTCTAACAAGTAGTGGCGTCTTGGGAGACGTCACTCAGGATCAGATCCAAGTCGAGATCAAATTCAGTGTATCGCCAACAGTCCAAGGACGTGACATGCACTCAGTGCTCGACTGTAAACATCAAACGGGTCCCGTCTTCCGTCTCCATCTCCTCACAGCGTACATCCTCCCAGTTCTCCACAATGAGATGCGCACCACACTGTTCTATTTGTTCGCGCGAGTGCCTTGTGCATGCAGCGATGACTATGGCACCGGCCGCGACACCAGCCCGGATGCCACTCGGCGAGTCCTCAAAGACGACGCAACGTGAGGCGGAGTAGCCGAGGCGCTCAGCGGCGAGGAGGAACGGCTCCAACGCGGGCTCGCCAGAGCAGAGGCGTCGGTCGTCCACCGTGATCGTCACATTTGGCGGGATGATATCTACTCGGGCAAGTCGGCCATGCGCTAATCAAATACACATTGCCCATCAGCCTAACTGCGGCCGGAGCTGCGGGGACAGCGAGGGGAGCGAACCGTGCGTCCTCGTTCCCGACGTGGCGATGGCATAGCGGCCCGTCGGGATCGACTCGAGCAAGGCCTTGACACCCGGCAGGATGCGCACGGCGCCGTCCACCCCTTCCGCCTCGAGTCCCCACGCACGCGATCTGCCCTCCGGCGCGGGGCTCAGAGCGTCCGCGAGCTCGTCCGCGTCCGCGTCTGCATCTGCGAGCTCAGCGTGAGGCCGGGCGAGGAGCCGTTCCGTCGACACCCCGACGCTCGGCACGAGAGAAGACGTGCGCGAGCAGGGACCGGAGCTGGAGTTGGTGCCGGTCACCGCATCGGTGTCGGACGGGCGTAGCGAGGGCATAGGGCCGGCCGACGCACATGCGCGCCGGTGCGCATCGACGGAAAAAAAGGAGGGAGCGCTCGAACTCTTCAACTGCGGGGCATGGCTCGTGCGGGCGGAGATGCGGCTTGAGGCGCGCGCGGTTGTCGATCGAGCACTTGCCGTGCGTCGCCGCGATCTCTCGCGCGGGGGTCCTCCCCGATTTCGCGAGCCACGTTCCCCCGTGCAACTTCGATCGCCGCGATGGAGTCTGTCAGGGACCCGTCCTAGATTGCGCGGGAATGATTCCGTGCGACGAGTGGATGCGGAGCGGGATTGATTTACCATGGCGAATAGCGCTCCATCCGCGAAGAACGTTGTAGTCTTGAATATGCGCCCATGGATGGTCGGCGTAAGACCTGTGGGAGTAGGAGCAGTAACGCTAATGACCGGCTGCATGAAAGTATTGAGATGCAGGAAATTAAGAATGCACGGATAATGAGATATCGATGGTGTGGGGCGCGGAGGAAAACAGTAAGGACGGTGTATTAGATAGCAGAAGCAGGGTATGGGCTGCTCACGGGCTGGATTGACATTACAAACCTGCCGGAGGAAAACAGCTGAAAAGTCGAAATTCGAACAGTGCCAAGTCCGTGGGCGGGTACCAAGCGGGAATCAAGCAGGACGATATGTTGTTGGCCACAATGGTACAATCGAAATCTTGTATTCTAGCTCTGGCATGACTGTGCAAGTCTTGTTCCAGTATCGTTACGAAAGCGGACCAGACGGTGGTGACGTCGCTGCAACGATGGGCCCTGGCAGCTAGCAAGGCCAAGTGAGGGTGAATATCATCACCATGCAAGCGATGAGCCTGCTAGCTCGCGATCACGTGTGCCAACTCAACGCCGGAAACTGTTCGGGTCGTTCGGGTCGCTGCTTGCTGTCGCTGTCGTCGCGCTGTGCTGGCAGACGATCACCGGAAGCTCACAGTCACGGGCGTTCTCACTGTTCGGTACATCATTCGAACAGGTCATGCGCCAACGCTTCTCATGTCTGACCCGATCAACCCCCGCACCAGCACCACTTGCCCATCCTAGCTGTGGCTAACATGTTACAAATACCTCCTCGGCGGCTCCATCCTCAATCCATCCCCTTCCTTGTTCACCTCTCGCCTTCTGAGCTAATACAATGTCAACATCATTGTGGACCCTTCCCCCGCCTCCCGTCTCCAAGCTTGCTCGTTATCGCACCCTCTCTCCCTTGTCGGGTGTCCGTGTCTCCCCAATCCAGCTGGGAGCCATGAGCATCGGAGACAAATGGCACGAATTTGGCATGGGCTCCATGAACAAGGAGAACTCCTTCAAGCTCCTTGATGCCTACTTCGATCTCGGTGTACGCCATACTTTTTCATTTCTTGCATGGACGTCCAGTTGACGCACCCCAAAAGGGTAACTTTATCGACACCGCGAACAATTAGTGCGCCTTGCGTGACGAGATTTCGCTCGAGACCCCCCTAACATTCGCCTTCAGTCAGGACGAAACATCTGAAGAGTTCATTGGCGAGTGGGCCCAGAAAAGAGGCATCCGAGACCAACTCGTGATCGCAACAAAGGCAAGTCCACACCGCTCGTATTGCCCGCCCGCAAGACGTACCAATGAATGCGTCCTGCAGTATTCAACAAACTTCAAGCGCGGCCAGGATCAAGTCACTCACAAGGTAAACTACTCCGGAAACAACGCCAAATCCCTCCAGATCTCCGTCGAGGCTTCGCTCAAGAAGCTGCGCACGACATACATCGACATCTTGTACGTGCACTGGTGGGACTGGACCACCTCGGTCGAGGAGATCATGAATGCACTTCACAACCTCGTCGTACAAGGCAAGGTGCTCTACTTGGTACGCTGCTCTCCTGATCCTCTCTCCTCTGCTGACGCTGCTCACATCCTATGACAGGGAATCTCAGACACACCGGCATGGATTGTGCCCAAGGCCAACCAATATGCAAAGGACCATGGAAAGACTCCGTTCTCGATCTACCAGGGAAAATGGAGCGTACTCGACCGTTCGTTCGAGCGCGATATTATCCCAATGGCTTATTATGAGGGGCTTGCCCTTGCTCCATGGGACGTCCTTGGCGGCGGGAAAATCCGCTCAGACGCGGAAGAAGCCCGCCGCCGCCAGAGTGGCGAAAAGGGCCGCATGATCCGGGGCCCCGACTGGGAGCGCACAGAGGAGGAGAGAAATGTGTGCCTCGTACTTGAGCAGGTCGCAAAGGAGGTCGGGGTAGAGAGTGTTACTTCCGGTCCGTTCACCCTCTAAGATTGGGAACTGAGAGCCCCTGCTGAGCCCATGTGCTCTAGTCGCGATTGCGTACCTCCTTCACAAGACCCCATATGTTTTCCCGATAGTCGGTGGGCGGAAGGTCGAGCATCTCAAGCAGAATATCCAAGCGCTGGACATATCTCTCTCTCCCGAACAAATCGGTCGCATTGATGGCGTCAGGCCATTCGATATTGGTTTCCCTCACACAATCGTCGTACGTACACCCTTAATCCGCTGTGGTGTGTGGCGTATTCACTACGTGATAGGGCCATAGCGCTGCAACATCGGTATTCGGCAAGAATCTGATACTGCATAACTATGACAGTATTCCGGCTCAGCAGGTGATAACTCCGGGGAAAAACTGAGGCTGAGATATGGACAAAATCACCTGCCTCGACGTTTGAGTCGCTCTTTCTGAGTAAAACGAATCATATCAAAGCACTGAAATGTACCATTAAGAAATTGTCGAAAGCGGAGCGTGAACTCCCGTTGCAAATGATAACGATAGTCCAAACCTTCAGGAAGTTGCCCGAGGCATAGCCATAGATTGGGCAACTGGAAGAGAAATAAATAGTGGGAGAGAACGGTCGATAACTACCCGAATGAAAATTCTTATGTATTGCTGTCCATCGTGGGCAGACTCGCATTTCCAGACGACTGACCTCCCCAGTTCTCGGGGCCGCTCTGCATGTTCTGAAGGAAAGTCGATTGGGTGACCAGAAGGAACACTCGTGACCATGAAGTAAAAGAGCCCAGAGCCCGCCGGAGTAGATAGATTCAAGACGGTCGGTAGTGGCCGTGGCACCAGTGGGGAGCGAAGGACGATAACGCAAGGGTCGCAATTATTTTTAGGAACGGGACCTAAGGAAAACCCTGACGGGCGCTGGAGTGCGCTGCGAGTCTTTGATGTGCGGTCAGTGAGTGACGTGTTGATAAGGATAGCGACCACGGCTCTAAAGGGAACACAGCTCAGCTTTCGGGAAAAATATTGCGACCTTTTCGCTGCAAGCAACCCTGAGAGACCGTCCCGTCGATGTCAATGTCACGTCAAAAAGGGACGGTAGAGAGTGACGGCGGTGCCTGTATTGCCTCTCTTATCTCGTGCCTGCCTCGTTGTCCCCTGTCATTCCCAGGCATTTCCTGAGATGTAAGCTGTCGAGGAGCCCAGGTGATGATGTCTGTGGAGGAGAAAGCCACCATTGGGGGCATTTTTTGATCCCCGTGCGAGTGATGGGTTGAGGGACAAAAAGGATCCCGGCGACTGCGACCCATTCTGATATAATTATGGCTTGCACCCGCAGCGCAGCGTCCTTGTTCTGTTCGTTCGGAAGCGGATACACCGCCAACTCTACCTCCGCTGCCATCAGCATGCGACAAAACTCGATGAGTCAACTATTATCTTTTCCGTGCTGCGAGTACCCCGCCTCCGGCTTAACGGAGCGCTACATCGCAGCCGCCCATCGCCTATTACCGTGCTGGGATCCGGCGTGGGACTCGTAGCCCTTAATAAAAGGATTCGTCTGCGATTTCCCCAAACGATAGATTTTTGAACCCGGCCTGGGTGATTGAGCAGAGCCCTGAGTATGTTCGTTGTTCCACTGCGTTCCAAACGACTAACGAAGACCTTCAAGGAGATGATGCCCCTGGAACGCGGCCAAGAATTTCAATTTGGGCTGGACACCGATGATTCTGTCACGCCAGAACACTCGTCGTTCTCAACACAAACGGAATACCTGTCGTACTCCAAACCGTCGTCCACGCGGCACTCCTCCATGCCACCTCCCTACGATGGCCTATCGAGTTCTGGAAACTCTCCTCTACCATCCCAATTCTCTTCTCGCGCCGCGACCCCGATGCCTCATCAGCTCAGGCCTCCTCATGAAGGCACCTCTCGACGCTTGCCCAACCCTCCGATAATCGAAATCCCCGCAGAGAGAGCCACTGGTATGACAGGTCCTAGCCAGTTGGAATCATCCGACTCCCTAACGCCGCATTCCCAATCGCCCCCTACTCCGTCCCCTTCTTCGTCTCGTACCTCCCCACTAACACCGCAGTCCCCTGCCGACTCCCCGTCACGGCTCCTTTCCGTGCCCCCAGCTGCTAAGACTGCCAGGTCTCGTTCGGTGTTCCGTCCCTTCTCCGCCCTGAGATTGCCCCGAGCGACGGCCCAAATCACAAACCAGGCAGCCCAGAGAGTCGCCGAGGAAGTGAGATTGAGAACCGCGGAAGAGCAAGCCGCGAGGCGGGCTTTGGAGCAAGCCGCGAGAGAAAGAGAGGAGAACGAGGCGCGCAGGGCCGCAGCGCAGGCAAAGGCGAGGAAGAGGGTCGGATCCTGCATCCAGCCTTTGCTCGTGAGTCGTCATGCCTCTGAGGAGGACTGCATCGCAGTCTTTTCCGAGTGTGCCCAAGCTTGCCGGAACGGCGGCCTGGACCTCTCCGCCGTCTTACAGGAACCAATCGTCGAGGGACAAACCCCGGTCTATTGGGCTATCCTCAACAGGTCCTCGCCGTCAGATGCCGATGACGCCCTCATAGCCGCCCTCCTGAATGCTTGTGGGCCATTAAATGAGACTACGATGGACGCTGTTCGGGCCGCCTGTACGTTGACGTCTAACAATGCTCTCCTGCAACACTTGTTTGGGCAATTTCCGGGGCTTTCTCCGCTTTCCGTTAGTGATGCTTTACTCTTGGGTCCCTCGGGTGCAGGGGACATCGTCGACGTGGAAGAGACGCGGGACGGTTCGGTCGCATTCACTGCCTACATCAAAATCCGGCGATTTCGGATCCGGATGAAGGTTTCCAAGGTCGTCAAAGTCGAGTTCGTGACACGTGGTATGCCCTTCCCAGGGAAAGGGAAACAGCGTAGCGCTGACTTTCATGAACGCAGAGCGGATTTGGACGGCCGCGTTCACGTTGACCGCTGGACGTGGGCCAGAAGGTCCTTCTGAACCAAGGTGGTGGTTCTCCCTCGAACTGGCCCATCATTCCACCCCGACGTGGGTGGACGCGGAGCTTATCATCTCCCGACAGTCTCAACCATCTGACGGTGATTCCGAGAGCAATGTGTCCACCCTTACCACCTCTGTTGGCCGTGGAGGGAGCCTGCTTCAACCAGGTCCAGAACATGCGATCAGGGCGCGACTGGACGAAGGGCCCATGCGTCATCATTGGCTCAACGAGTTCGTGAAACCGTGCTCTTTTTCCTTTTCCGCCGTCATTGACACCTCATTCCATAGGTCGACCCGCCCTCACCGACGTTGATGAAACTCTCCACGCCGAACTCAACGTCAAGTTAATGCAACCTATGTTCGCATCCGCCCCCTCCCTCAGCCTCAACAATTCCGACACTTGGAGCCAACTGTCTTCGCGAGTGGACACCCGAGGTAGTAGCGTAACATCTGAACCTCCCTCCCCTGTGGCCGGCAGACGCGGTGACGCGCGACCAGCAGAAGAACCAAGCAAGCCAGTTTACACGACGCTACGCAAAGGTGGCCGCTACCGCTAAGCGGCGGGGGAGTCCGCCTCCGTAGAACCTTGGGGCGTTGACGTTTTTTTTTTTGTCCTTCGGGAGAGGGGATGGGGTCGTTTGGATGCCCTCTTCATAACATAGCCACGATTCGGTTTCTGCAACTCCGTCGCCAAAAGGGCATGTTCATTGCGCGCATCTTGATGGTTCTGTCCTTGGACACAGCAACGACGATTTCCTTTCGACGCGTCACCCCTCCCCACCGTTCACGTTCGCAATACCGCATGCCGTTGCATATGATACTAATCGGCCGAAGTCCTGACAAGACGGGGGTGCAAAGCGGAAAACGGCACAGGCCGTGGGAAACAATGCCCGGGGATAGAGGGGTGATCGTTGTGGCAGTCCGAGCAATGACAGACATACACAGAACCACCGACGCCGCCTGCATTGCCTGCTGTATGACACTCAATTTATTTGGCTGATTGGCACGGTCAAAAGACTCGTCCTATTCCGTACACTGCGGGCAATCGATATCGTCACTCATGGTCACTGCGACGCCTGCGCTCCCATCAAACCCCGTCCCTGCAGGTCAGGCGACGACCTCTATCGATATCAATCATATCACCTTGACTGCCACCACGTGTCCCTTGTAGTTGTTGTTGTTCCGTGAGTCGTCGATTGAGAATCCATACTGTAAAATGGAAGGGGGGAGATAAGCCGCAAGAAGGCAGATGGCTCGCGGTCGCAGACGCCGTCGGTAATTGGCATATCTCCGTACCGTGCCGGTTCCCCAGTGTGTTGTCGAGGTCCACGCCAGAGGCTGACCAATTCAACGCACGACCGGATGCTGACACCACAACGTCGCCGGGTGTTTTCCTCAAATCGAGAATCTTGCCAGTCGTAAAAAATGATTACACGGCCCCTTCTGCAGCTGTGCGATCCCATAGATGTGCTGGCTCTGTAGCAAAGCAATCAGGATCAACGGTCGGCTAGAGCCAATCCGCGGGCGAATTGACGGCGTAGTAGCATTTCGAAGAGAGAGTCAATCAACACAACTATAACATGTCACCGGCTTTGATCGAAGCCCCGTAGCTCTTCCTGCACCGGATGCACGAATCCGCTCCCAATTCGCGAGCGGGAAGCTCCGGAGCAACGGCAAGAGCGAACCATCACGCACGACCTCCTCCTGGAGTTTTAGAGAGAAGTGAAGGGGAAAGGACTGTGTTGACAGTAGTCGGAGTATGAGGTTGGATTTTGTTTGCATAATTATCGCATTGCTCGCGACTAACTTATTTTGTATGGTTATCATATCATATCAAAAGGTCTATCACGGATATTATCGTCATTTACGTCACGGTGAAATGCGGCGTTGACCCCAAAAAGGGATTAGCGTTCTCCATGTCTTATATTTTGGAGAAAACATGTAATGATAATAATAATAATAAATGTACGACCATGGCAACGCAACCACTGTATGTCCGAGTCATGACCGCCTCAGGGCATCTCTCTCTTTCTATGCAACATTCTCTGGTTCTCGAATCGTCGCCAGCTTCCACTTACATCATGGAGGCAGCGCCCTGGGGTCCGTGCACTCGCTTAATCATCGTGGTGGTTTCGCTATTCTAGGAAATAGAACTTTAGTAAGGGCAAATCCGGTGCTCAGCTCACGCCCGGAACGGTCTTGGTCCTAATCCATTTATACGCCTATGTGGGTGGGAATGGGCCAGGATCCCCCCTCTCCAGGAGCGCTGTCAGACAGGTACATCGAACACAAGGGACATATAACTACACGCGTTATATCCAAACTCATATCCCCTTTTTCCTGCTGGGAGAACGTGCTCCTCCCCCATGATACCCCTCTCTCGGAAGCCCTCGTTCCCGCCCCCGCCGCCGCCCCCCTACCATCAAAAGCTGTCTATCAAGCTGTCGCCAGAAGATCAACATCGTTTGCGATTGCAATCTCCGTACATTGCGCACTCTCGTCACCCAAGAAATTCCTCTCCGCGCAGGGCAAGGCCATCCCCCCCACTTCCACGGACACCCTCTCCTCCGCCAGTGGCTGATAGGGAGGAAGTTGCACATTCGAGTCGGCGACGTTCTTCGTCGTTGGTCCAACTCCCCGTTCCTGAAATCCAACGCCACCCTTCGCAGTCCACGTCTGCCGTCGCCGCCGCCCCTGCCCCTGTCCCTACCTATTTATCGATACTACAGTCCTCTTACAGACCGACGGCCGCCGTCACGCTACAACACATGCAGCAGCCATCTCCCCATACCGATATGCATCATGCCCTGCATTCCGAACCACCCACTTTCCTTCCCGCAGTCGACCCCATCCCGCCACATCGCCGGTTCCGTCCGTTCGCCGTACTCGGGTTGTCCAGGGCTCGCCAAGCGACAGCCCAGATCGCGGAGGCTGCAGCCCGGGAAGTCGCAGAGGAGAGAAAACAACTGACCGCCGAGGAGAAAGCAAGTCGCGCGGCTCAGGACAGAGAGCGGGAAGCGATCGCCCGTCAAACTTCGGCGCAAGACATGACGAAGGAGAACGTCCGGACCTTCGTAGTGGAGCTGCTCCGGGGCCGATTGCCACCCGATCATGAAAGGGACGCCATCCTCTCGGCGTGCGCTCAAGCATGTGAGGGCGAGGGCCTTGACCTCTCCACCGTCTTGCAGGAAATGTTGATTGAAGGATACCCGCCCATCTATTGGGCCATCGTAAACAGAGCGGTAGCGTCCGAAAGCAGCGGGATGGCGCCCGACTCGCTCGTGTTCGCCTTGTTGAAGGCCTGCCGGCCTTTCAGCCCAGCCACTATCACAGCAATCCGTGTGGCGTGCATGATGGCATCCGATAACACGCTCCTCCAGCGCTTGTTCCGGTCCATCCCCCAGCTCTCGCATATATCCACGAGGGACGCGTTATTGCTTGGTCCCGCAAACGAAGAGGATCGCGTTGACGTCGAGGAGAAGCGAAATGGAACGGGATCGTGGGTGGCCTCTATCAAGATTCCAAGGTTCCGACTGCGCATGCGGGTCTGTCAATCCGTTTCGGTCGAGTTTGTCGCATCAGGTGCGTTTATTTTCGCATGTGCATCGAGGCAACCACCTATCTCATGCTTTCGTTCTCTTCTTCCAGGAAGGATCTGGATCCTCGCATTTTCTGCGAAAATCGACACCTCACCGGAAGGACGATCCGAGAACAGGTGGTTTCTATCGCTCGAATTGGGTGATCAATCGCCGCCGACCACGGTCAACGCAAATCTCGTCATCTTGGGGACTTCGGAGACAGAAGAGGGCGACCCTCACGACTCATTCTCCATTCCGCTCTGTCCTCCCATGTCCGAGTTGAGCCCTGGGCCTGAGAAAGCCATCAAAGTCAGACTGGATGATGGGCCGATAGGGCTTCAATTGCTCAATGAGTTCGTCGGAATATGTGCTCGTATCTGCTGCTGGTGACTGATCTTTCCCTCTCCAGGTCATCGATACTCGTAGATTCGAATAGGACTCTTTATGCAAGGTTGATCCAGTCAACGGTTCCAGTGCTGGTTGCTGACACATCGAGTACCTCCTCTCACTCGCGAGAGCTGATAACACCAAGCCCAGAGATAGCGTATAGCCCCGTGACCCACGGTCCTCCGACCAGGGCTCTTCCATCTCCACCTCCAGCTTCAGCGGCGCCTCCTCCGGCCACGAATACTTCTCCACCTGGACGGAAGAAAAAGAAACGGCATAACGAGGTCCATGTCACGTTGCGGAAAGGCGGCCGGTATAGGTAGCATGTGAAGCCACGCAGATGGCCCGTGCACTTCCTCGTTAGTTGTTAGAGCAAAGTAACGAATTCATGGAGTGCGTCTGTTCGAATAGGAGAATGTTCCCGTATACCGTTTGTATTCGATAGCTGGGGCACGTTTTTTTTTGGGAGGGCAGGATGCCGTTCATTTCTCGATGTGGCGTGCGTGACGTGTTTGAGCTGGGACAAGTCGAGATCCAATGCTATCAGGCCTCGCACTAGGATCGATCAGGAAAATTCACACGAGAGCCCGACAGCTGCCTTTTCGATCCAAAAAAGGCGTTTCGCTGCCGACCGGGTTCCTGGCACAGACGTTCTTCCGCCCCATTTGGCGTCATGCCTTATCGTCCTATCGCTCACCCCGTCAAACGCGGGCGCCGACCTCTCTGGAGGTGCCTCCCCCCCCATCCCTGCCTCAGAGCATCATCCCGAGGGCGAGGGCATCATTTCTGCATGCCATGCATGCGAAAACGACCCGGATCGAGATCTTCGTGCCCACACCGGTCGGGGGGGGGGCTCCTCCGTCTCGTTTCGTGGACGTGGTTCGGTCTGTCGGTGTTGGGATCCGCGCTCGTCTTGGCCTCGCCTCGAACGTGTTCTGTTCCAGGCACAAACTCTTTCCTAGGATCGACGGGTCTCCCCCCCCACCCCCCCCCCCTACAAGGCGACCTTCTGCCAGCCAGCCAGCCAACCTTGGCTAATTTCCTTCCTCGAGGTTTTTTTTTTTTTTGAGACACCCGGCGCCTCTCATCCTTCTGAATCCACCTTCAACAAACGCAAACTCGAACCTCGAACTCGACGCTTTGTGCCCTTTGAGATGTCGAACACCATTCCTCTCATTTCTGACACCGCGGTCCCTGTACTCGGCTCTACCAATCAGCCAGGCAGGCAGGCAGCTGTCAACGACTTTTCGGAGCCCGCCTTGATCTACTGCTACTTATGCTCCAGCTGTTCCTACAGCCAACACAAGGTCCCACAGGGCCGGCCGCTCGCTCGATCGAGCAGCGCTTCCATATTTCACGCCTCTCATTTACAAACTGCGAGGGCTGGGTGGGAGGCGGTCGGACAACGGAAACGTATTCCGGCAACTCACGTTAAGAACGAGGGGGAAAAATGGAAGGCGACGGAGGCGCGCAGCGCAACCTCTTTTTTTTTTTTTCTTCTTTTTTTTTTTTTTTTTACTTTATCGAACGAAAGTACGATTTTGTACGGGTGCGCGCGCACGGCCATTCGAAGAATTCGATCTTGTTGGCAACGCTACGCTAACGCGACATGCTTTTTGTTTTGTTTTCTCTTCGTCCAGCCGAGTACGTATATGTAGCCGAGATCCCCAACTTGTATTCCCCGTGTTCGTTCAGCGTCTACGCCGGGGTGGCGTGCAAGTCCGACACGACACGACGCACCGAGAGGCCGCGGCTCCGCCGGCCTTGGCAGAACCCCTGAACTCGGGTCGGGTCGTGACGAACGAGCTTGTTTTCGCCACCCCCACATTGATCCTCTCTCGTCGCGCCAAGCAAGCCAAGCAAGTCCCCCCCGCAAGGCATCACCGTTGTGGCGGCGGCACGCCACGCCACGCCACGCAGGCAAGCACAGCGTCAGAAATCGCGCCGCTTCGACGCTCTTCAAGTAATTTCGGCGGCGCCTCTCTTGTCTCTCAAGGTGATGTTACTCGACGAGCCGGACCCGGGGGGGGGGGGGGGGGGATCAGATGCGTGTTCAAAACGGACCTGATACCACCGTCGCACTCGTGATCCACCTCGAACTGTTCAAGCTTCAGATGCGCTTTCTCAGGTCTCGTGCTGTTTATTGCATGCGTCTCTCAGGTGTCGCTCTAGCACCCTGTACAAAAAATAATTGTCAGAAATTTGGGAGGCCATTATAATGGCCTCCCAATCTTCCGACACATCGTGACGTGGGATGTCTCTCGACCTTGATGACTTACAAGCCACCTGTGTCGGCTGAGGCCGCACTAGTCATCCGGTACGAGTTCCTCGAACTGGTACGGGTCCGAATGCGTGCCCCTCTCTATTTCCGACGCTGTCAGCATGGTATTTAACGATGGCCCGCGCGCAAGACGGTGTGCGGTGGAGTTCGAATTCAGGTTGCGTTTCCTGCGTGTGCGTGCAAAAGCCCATCGCGGTCATAGCGCCCACGCGGGCGGGCCGTCGGAGGTGCCCGTGACGTCGTTGCACCTGTGTATAACTGTTTCTGTTTCAAGTGGGGAGGTCTTTCTTTCTTCTGGATGTTGAGACTATTGAGATCGTGCACAGCCGAGTTCGCCAGACACGCTTGGTCTCCTCACTTCCTGCATTCATCTCTCCCTCGACACGTAATCCATCCCATAGCTTGTTCCAGCGCGCATACGTCATCCCACAAGCGTGCCTGCCACTTTACGATCTGAGCAATGCGTAACGTTACCCCGGAGTGCAGGAGTCAGGTAAGCGGGCAAGCTGTGCACGTAGCGCGACGTATGCAATCGAGGCTTCATTTAGCCCAGATGGCAGACGCCGATTGTATTGCAGGAGAACATAAATGGTGCGGTTCCAGAACATGGAACGTTTCTATCAATAGGGCAGGGCGTTTGATAGTGTCGAATAAAACCCGAAGCTGCGGTAAGATTTGGTCGCGGACAAAAGTGTCGAGATCCAACGTGTTGTTGTAAGCTGATTGTGGACAACAAGAATTGGTCAAATGCCTCCGAGGAGCCGAGACCGATCACACGTCCGAAACCCTCCCGCAAGGCAGACTTCAGGGTCTGTACGGACTTGACCTACCCTATAGTCTCCTTGATGAGTCTCTGAACGAACTCATCCGTACGATATGTGTCTCGTTCCATTTGCATCACGCGCTCAGTTTCTTCGCTATCAGTCCGAGATATGCTTCTGGGGACCGTTGACTCCGCCACGCACCCAACCCACAATTCCAAAGCCCTTCTTTTGGAACAATTCGGCGGACTTTTCAACAGCTAAAACTTCTTTGACCGTCTCATGCCGCCGCTGCCTCGCGTGGATGGCGTGTGAGACTGCCTCCGGCAAAGCATTGGCGCGGCGAAGGTTCTCCTTGTCACCGAATCTGCGGTAGCTTCTACAAGAAACTTGCATAGTTGAGTAGGCGCTGCACCGGATATGATGGAAGGTCCCGGGCGTTCGAGAGGTGTTGGGCAAGGGTGCGTGTTGTGGTGCGATAAGCAGTAAGCGCAGGGGTTTAGGGGAGCGGGTTGAGGTGGGTCAGGGAAGTTGAATGACGAGAAATATAAATATAATGCATGTACGATGATTTGGGTCAGCCATCAGGATATAGGCATCATGGGTCGTCAGCGGACCATCTCAATGAACAGAGCGCCGACCCTCCCCGTTTGGAAGGACACTACCAAATGCGATCTCAAGGCGAGAAACGAACTCGTCAGAGAACTTGGCTAGTTCGGGAAGGTTGCTAAAAATGAACCGGGCATCGTCTCGTGTCACGGGCGGTCCGAGTAGCGTGGTGGACGAGCATGATGCGGTCGAAAGAGTACGGATGGAGGATGACGATGATTCTGGGTGGGTTGGGGTTGGGGTTCATGGCCCAGGGGAGAGGAAGTGCCGTCAGAAAGTTGTAAAAGTTGTAAACGAAGCACGGACCGAGGGCTACAGGGAGGTGAATGCTGCGGATAAGCGCGAGGTCAGAAGCGTTACGCGCGCTCGGACCCGATGAGCCCGAGGAGAGCATGAGTTCACTTGGAAGTCCGGAGGGGGGCCTTAGGGGGAAGGGTGACAGAAGGTGACGGAGAGTCTATTAGGTCCCGTCTTGAGGAAAGGGATGCGGTGGACAAGGGTGTGACTGGGAGAGGCTCATCGAGGGATGGTGGGGTGTCGTTAAGGAATACGCCATCGATGATGATGTTTGCGGTCTGGAGAAAGTCGACGAGAGGGAAAGGGAGGTGGATGAACTCATACGCAATATGGGGGCCATATCTCCGTCCTCTGGGGAGAGGAGGAATCCTCGAAGAGTCTGGAAGGGGCTGAAGGACAAGCTCGAGTGGCCCATGAGGCCTTGAGGACTGAGGCCTGAGGCCTGAGGCGCCACGCCCACGAGGGCTGAAAGGGACCTGTGGGCTTCGCCCTCACAGCCCTGAACGAATCCAATTCCTCTCAGTCGCTCAGCGCTCAGCGCTCAGACCGAAATAACCAACACTGAAAATGGCGGACAAATCCCCAGGCCTGGGCATGCCTCTTCAACCCAGCAACTTTCGAATTGAGCCATAACAACACTATCTCCGGGGCGAGACAAGACGTCGATCGATCATTCGTTGAATCGCTATTCCCCTGATCTTCCTAGCTAACGTATATAATTAATCTGTGCCCTCCGTGCCCTCTATTTCTCTAGTCTGGCGCCCCTGTCTCCCACTGCTGAGTCCATGCAGGTTGTATCACCCTTTTATCAGTCTCTTAACAGCGGACTCCCGGTTTGTCGTAAGTGGCTTCTCCTTGCGTCAAACTTGCGTCGAACGCCCTCAACACATCGCGTCCCTTAATCTGCAACACCCTCCATTGTACCTTGCTCTGTCGGGAAAGTGTTCGATAAAGTATAACGGCATGATTATGGCACGTACCAATGGACGCCTCTCCGTAATTTCCGCCGTGCAAGGCGCTCGCTCAATCGAGCGGCGCTTCCACTTTACATAATTCCCTCTCTTACAACTGGTTGGGGGGGGGGGGGGGGGGGGTTAGCCAATGGAAACACATCCCGGTAACGGAGGGAAAAGGAAGAAAGGGGAGGAGCGTGCACCTCGTTTTTTTCTTCGTGAGGTACGATTTTGTACGGGGCGCACGTCGATTGCACGAATGCTGCGTTTCCAGTGGCCGATCCATCCGTACCTGTTCGTTCAGCGTCTCGCGGCGTCGGTGTGCAGTTCGACACCGAGAGGCCGCGCCTTCACCGGCCTCGGCAGACCTGACGCGCTTGTTTTGATACCACATCGATGTCTCATCACCGTTGTGGCACGCCAGCACAGCCTTCAGAAATCCTGCCTCGTTTCGATGTTCTTCAAGTAAATTCGGTGCCTCTCTCAAGGTAAAGTCACTCGACGAGCCGGGTGCGGGGGATCAGATGGTTGTTCAAGACGAACCTGGTGCCACCGTCACATTCGTGGTCCACGTTGAACAGTTCAAGTTTCGGCTGCGCTTTCTCAGGTCTCGTGGAGTTTATTGTATTCGGCTGTGAGCCGTCCCTCTAGTACCCTTTACATTGTGACGTGGAATGTCTCTCGACCCTGAGGGCGTATAACTATGTCGGCTGATGCGACACTGGTTATCCGGTACGAGTTCCTCGAACTGGTACAGCTCAAAAGCGAGCCCCTCTCTATTTCCGCCGCTGTCTGCTTTGAGTCCATGCTCATAGATGATTGCCCACGGGCAAGACGGTGTGCAGTGGAGTTCAAATTGAAGTAGCGTTTCCTGCGTGCAGATCCCATCGCGCGGGTCAAAATTTCTGGGTGAATGATGTTGAGACCACTGAGATCGCGCGCAGCCTCCTCCCAGCGAGCTCGCCAGACACGCTCAGTCTCCTCACTTCCCGCATTCATCTCTCCCTCGACACGTAATGCATCCCATAGATCACTCCAACGCGTGCGCACGTCACGCCACAAGCGTGCCTGCCACTTTACTAGCCGAGCAACGCATAATGTCACGCCGTCGTGGAGGAGAGTCAGGTAAGCGGGAAGCTCCGTTCCAAGCTGTGCGCGTAGCGCGACGTATGCAATCGAAGCTTCATTTAGCCCAGATGGTGGGCGGCCCTTGGCAGGGTCGTGTTGCAGGAGAGCGTAATGGTGCGGTTCCAGGGCATGGAGCGTTTCCATCAGTAGGGCAGGGCGTTTGATAGTGTCAAGTAAAACCCGAAGCTGCGGTAAGAGTTGCTCCCGGACAAGAGCGTCGAGGTCAACGCAGAGTGTTGCAAACCTGTCGACAGTGGTCAAGAGTGCGCCAAATGCCTCCGAGGTGACGTCAGGTCCGAGACCGATCACACGTCCGAAGCCCTCGGCCCACGACCGCAAGGCAGACGTCAGGGTCTGTACGGACTTGACCCACTCTACGGACTCCTTGGCGAGTCTCTGAATGAACTCGTCCGTAAGATGTATGTCTCGTTCCATCTGCATCACGCGCTCAGTTTCTTCGCTGTCGGCCCGAGATATGCTGCTAAGAGTGGTGACTCCGCTGTGCACTCGACCCACAATTCCAAGGCCCTTCTTTTTGAGCAATTCGGCGGGTTTTCCAACAGCTAAAACTTCTTTGACAATCTCACGCCGCCGCTGCCCTTCATTGATGGCGTGTGAGACTGCCTCCATCATAGCTTTGGCGCGGCGAAGGTTCTCCTTGTCACCGTGGGAATCTGGGGTGGCTTCGATGATATTATGCAAGAAACCTGCATAGTTGAGTAGGCGCTGCACCGGTTTGATGAGCAATGATGGAAGGTCCCAGGCGTTCGAGAGCTGTTGGGCAAGGGTGCGTGTTGTGGCGTGATAAGCAGCAACCGCAGGGGATTGGGGGAGCGAATGGAGGTGGGCCAAGGAAGTTGAATGACGAGAAATGTAATGCATGTACTGTGATTCCATACGAGGAATCTTCCACGAGTCAGCCATCAGAATATAGGCATCATGGGTCGTCAGCGTACCATCTCAATGAAGAGAGCGCCGACCCTGTCCTCACCCTCCCCGTATGGAAGGACACTCCCAAATGCGATCTCAAGGCGAGCAACGAACTCGTCAGAAAACTCGGCTAACTCAGGAATGTGGTTAAAAATGATCCGAGCATCGTCTGGTGTCATAGGTGGTCTGAGTAACGTGGTAGATGAGCTTGATGGGATCGAAAGAGTACGGATGGAGGATGACGATGATTCTAAGGGGGTTGGGATCAGGGGTTCGTGGCCTAGGGAAGAGGAAGTGTCATCAGAAAAGACGTGGAAAGGTTGAAAATGAAGCACGGACCGAGGGCAACAGGGAGGTGAATCTTGCGGATAAGCGCGAGGTCAGAAACGTACGTGCGCTCGGACTCGATGAGCTCGAGGAGAGCATGAGTTCGCCTGGAAAGTCCGGAGGGAGCTTTAGAGGGAAGGGTGGCAGAAGGTGGCGGAGGGTCTATTAGGTCCCGTCTGGAGGGACTATCGAGGGTACTGACATCAACCGAGGAAGGGGATGCGGAGGACAAGGGTGTAATCGGGAGAGGCTTGTCGGGGGATGGAGTTCGGGGTAAGAGTAAGGGAGGGACCCTTGGCATGTCGTTAAAGAATGCGCCATCGATGATAATGTTTGTGGTCTGGAGAGAGTCGAGCGTGTCGATGCTAAAGGAGCTGGATGACCTCATACGCAATATGGGGGTAGGCATACCATTCGTGTTTCCGTCCTCTTTAGCGATACGGGAGCGGGTGGGGAGAGGAGGATCCTCGAAGACTCTGGGAGGGGCTGAAGGACAAGGTCGAGGGGGCCATGAGGGGCCATGTCCACGATCGAGGGTTGAACGAGGCTGAGCCTTGCACTGTCCTTACCACGTGTGGGCGCCCCGCCGTCAACATGGTTGGAAGTCGGACAGCCACACCCTGCGCCCATGCCAACAGTGAGCCCGAGATAAGGGCATATCGTAGATAGGGACTCACTGACTTTTCGTGTATCAGTTGTAAAGGTGTGTCCAGTCGCCTTTTCCTTGACTTCGGCCTGCCATCGCTCGTGTCCACCTCCAATATTGCATTGGCACTACATTGGTGATGTTTTAAAATGGAGGGTAACATTCACCCTTGCGGATTCATGTATAGACACAAAAACCGAGGAAGCTCAAAGCAAGCTCACAAGGATGTGTGGTCGAGCGTTGATTGTGGTCCACTTCATTTTTGATATTCTTCAAGCTCTGTACAACCTTCGCGCAAAGTGATTTTTAGGTTCTTGTACTTGCTGTTGCAATGACTGCAGCAGCCCCGCATGGGTTTTGGCTGGCTGGCTTGCAGTGAAATGAAACAAACAATCTGGCGTCTCTCCTCAGTCCTCCCTCGGGTTTTACGCTCGATACTTCTTGTTCCCTTCACCGTTCTCACCTCTCAATCTTGGACAAGCCAACTTTGTGAACGGAGATAGAGCGAGAATCCTGCGTTCTGCCCACCCTTCTTTTATTTTTCCACTGCGGCATACGTCGCCGCCGCCGCCGCCGCAACGGAACCCCTTGGCATACCACTTCCCCCATAGTGCTATCGTGACTTTAAACGCAATTCAAAACAGCGGCTTTCGAATGGAGCCGTAACAACACTGTCCCTTCCTGGCCTGGGCGAGACAATTATGATTCCCAAGAGAGATCATTAGTGGGTGGATCATCGACCATTCGTTGAATTGAGCCCTTCCCTTGATCTTCTTAACGACATGCATAATCCGCACCCTCTATTCTCGAGTATGGCACTCACAAGAAGCACTGTCTCCCACCACCATGAACAGTGTCCATTCCAGTAATGCATCTGCATCATCACCCTTAGACCCTCTCAGCAGCCGACTCCCAAGTTGTGTCGTAACTGGCTTCTCCCCTGCACTGAACTCCCTCACCAGCCGCCCTATGATAATGTCACCAAGCACATCTTCGGCCTTCCATGCACTTACATCCGCAATACTTTATATCTCTACCTTGCTCTGTGATCGCTATCGGGCACGGGCACAGGGACCAGTGACAGCAGTTCGATAGCGTATAACGGCTGCGTGATTATGGTACCCTGCTCTGCTGGTACCCTCTCCAAAATTTCCGCTGTGTGCTGTGCAGGGCGTCTTTATCTGTTCGTATTTGTTTCTAATTTACCACGGGGCGTTATGCGACTGTCCTTTCAGCCAACTTCCTGCAAACAAAGGAATGCGCAAAACCCTCGTTTAGGCCCTTTTCACTATATCCTTCCTATCACCCAGCATATAACGCAACATGGGCTCCAGCTGTAGAGGGGAATCGTTGTTCTCATTATACCTGACTCGCCGACTCACTCAAGGCTACGGTGCGAAGACGGCGCTGGCCCATTCAATTGGTACGCGGGACGTTCCTTCAAGCACATCGCTACGTTCCGGGATGTACGATCACTTCCCATGCTATTACTGAACAGGTCATGTAAAGGAGCGGGTAATGTGCGGCTTGGCTACGTCTTATGCCTAGACGCACGGCGAACATTCCTTTGACCGGCACTTGATTTTCACACACGTACGCTCTGGTCCTCGGCTGCGTGACGGGCGTAGGTCTGGTGGACCGTCTCCGTCTACCCACTTCTACCACCCCCTCCGGTTTCCTGTACAGCATCTGCCAGCCACTGCCTGAAAACGACCGCTGCGCAATGTGGCACTGACCCTTCACTCTCAACATTCGCAGTAAATCCGCTATGGCGTGATAACGGTGTACGGAGAAAAGCGGTCTAATTATGGATCTGGAAAGGCTGGGGGTCCACGAAAGGCACTGGTGCCACCCGCTGATCAATATAGTAGCTTCCCCTCAGCTTCCTTGCGACGTTTCTTATCTCGTTCGTAATGCTTCGTGTTTTCGCTGATCCCCCTTGGTATGACGGAACATATGTTCATCGCGCGGAGTCTCAAAGCTATTTCGATTTCGAATTCCTGAATGAACTTCCATTTCCGGTGTTAATCTAACAACCTAATTATATTACCCTCGACAGTCATTCACGGCAACAATTCAAAAGCTCTCTTTGTGAATTGCCTTTGAATTGAATGCCTTGGGAAATTGGAGACGACTGAGCTGGCTTGTCACCGGTCCAGTTTTGTTTTCTGTTTCTGTCTTCCTGTAGGCTTTCCAAAGCTGTCAAGAATCTCGTGCCTCGCCGATGCTCCACTGTGGGTGAGGTTGAGTTCATCGCGCTCGTATTTCTTTGAAGCATCAGTCATTCGATCGGTTGGTTACGCTCGGCGT
>JAGFNK010000689.1:0-25329 GCA_025769875.1 Russula earlei | reverse complement strand
ATTCCACGAGGCACGAGCAGGCAAGGCGGCGTGCGTCCCGTATTCCTCGGATCAATCCATACTCATGATCACATTCGCACGCGCGCACACGTTCCAGTGAAGAATTTGCCCGTCACGGCTTATCTGACATCGTGACCCTCGCCCATAGAAACGTTTGCAAGAGTGGCTTTACCGAAGCCGATATCGCGGACTCTGGTACGTGGTTGTCTACCATCCTTTGACCGACCGCACCCAACACCTTTCACTAGTCTTCTTGGATCTACCTGCACCCTGGGAGGCGATCGGGCATTCAAAGGCTGCGCTTAGGGTACGCTGTTGTTCGCACGTCATCCCGATCGCATGGTCCGTTCAGCATTTGTTCTTAGAAGGACCGCTTGACTCGTATATGCCTGCTTCAGTCCTTGCATAGAGCAAGTACTGCGCACCGTAAGCGCACTCAACGACGCTGGCTTACTGGTAACGTCTCAGGTCCCCAATGTGGGCGCATGGCGGTCTTGACAACGGTGTTCTCTCTATCCAGACATCACTATGTACGAACGCTTCTCAGGCCACACGAGGTTATCCAGGCGCCGCGCCTCGCCACCGTCGGTACTGTTGCCGAGAAGCTTAAGCGACAGGAGCGTAACCGCGAGGACAAACGCCAGCGCCAGATCGCGGCTTCGCGTGCTCGCCGCGATGCCACGGAGAAGCGTAAGCGCGAAGATCAAGACGTCGTTGACCCTGATCCTGATGGCCATGAGCTTGAATTGAAAAAGATGAAGACGACGGCCCAGTGCGACGATGAGGCGTACGCTCCGGACGTCACTATGGGTACGGATGAGGAAGTTCTGGAGGATCAAACCGTCTGCAGTGACAGTGGCTGCCGACGACACGACGCTGGCCATGCCCCTTCCTGAGTCTGCGCCGGAGATTCAAGTCCTTTCCAGGCATTCGAAGGAGGTCCGCGGACACACCTCATTCCTAACGTTTGCATGCCTCCTTCCTGCTGTGCGGTCATAGATGGGCGCCATTCTCTCTGATGTTCCCACACTGCGCCGCATAAATACCTTAGCGGACCCACCCAAAGCCAGACACCGTCATCTGATTCTGATTCGATTCAGGAGACTTCGTCCCCCTAAATTGCTATCCCCATCGGTAGTAGTCTGCGAGTATGTATGGAAGCTACGCTGAAAAGTAGAGTAACTAAGGACCCCTGAGTGTAGTGTAAGACGGGCAGATCAACCCACAAACCTCTGCGACTTGCGCGTTCGAAGTACCCTATCAGATGGCGGAACCGGAACGGCCTCATCTACACCCTTGTCCGAATGCCAGTTGCCTCGCCGTTGTTTCCTTGGGCGCTTCGCAATACGCGGCTCACCGCCTGAGCCGGACGCATCATTCTCGTCGTCGTCGTCGTCGTCGTCGTCCCGCGCACGTGCTCGTGCTCGTGCACGTGAACGCTTCCCACCCTCCATTCGTGGCATCGTCGGCTCCAGTTCCGTCTTTGATTTTGACGCCGCGCGGGTGGTGCGCGAAGGCGCCGCCACGGCTGCAGACGTGGCCGGAGCCTGTTCCTCGTTTATCTGCGGCGCCGCCACATCCGCCACCGCCACATCCCCCGCTGGTTGTGCCTGCGCATGTGCCGATTCGGCGGCTAGCTTGGCCATGGATTTGGGCATCCGTCGTGGACGCTGGCGGCTCTGCGCATCTCCCGCCGTCTCCAAGTCCGAGCCCTCGACGGCAAATGTCGACAGCGTGGGCGCTGGCGGGCCCTCTTTGCCCGCGATGTCCTCGTCCGAGTCGTCGACGGAAGGGGGAGAGGCGCGGAGTGTCCCCCCCGGGGGTAGTGGGGCCAGCTGACGCTGGAGGCGCGATCGGAAGCGCGGGCGACGCACGCCCGGCTGAATTCGGTGAGCGTGGAGGCGATGAGAATACGGCATGCATGGGCCGTGGGAGGCTATACGGCTGAACGACATCCTCCACGCCCGTGAGGAATCCGCCCGCGTAGGCTGCCCGTGTCTCGCCCTCCCCGTCTTCATTGCCTGCAGCAGCGAGACTCGATCTGACGTCGCCCTCGTCCCGGATCCCTCGTCCACGCACGTCTTGACTGTTGCCGTACTGCTCACGCATGCGCTGGCGGATGCGCAAGCCCTGCACGAGCTTCGTCCACCGCTTGAGGACGGCTTGCTGGCGTTTCTCCTGCTCCTTCTCTGCGGCGACGTGCTCTGCTTCCCAGTATGCCTTTTACCGCGCAACGCGCAGGTAAGCAGTCGCACAGCCCGAGAACTGAGAAAGCGCACTCGCCTCGACGATCACATCTTCGTTTTCCGCAGCTACAACGATCCCTGAGAGTACGGGGAAGGCCTTACCCTTCCTGAAATCGAAGCCCGTCTGGCACCGAACGATATCCAGATCACGTCTTGTAAGATCGCCGTTGCCAGTTTAGGAGGACATGATTGTGTACGTACTACGGCCTCTGCATGATCAAAGCCCAATTGGCGTGCGATCTTCGCCACACCCTTGTCTTTAGAGCGAGTGGTGCTCAACACGAGGCGTGTGGGAAGGAACGAGGATGACGTACGTGGGATGTGTATGGCTCCAGAGGGAAGCATGGACGGCACGTACAGATCAATGTTCCCAAAGCTGTTCTTGGGAATCTTTCCCTACGTTCGTGGAAACCAATTAGCGCCCTCAGCGTCTGAAAAGGTCCCCTGAGGAAATGAGGACGTACGTCAACGACGGGCGGAGGGACATATATCTCAGTCTGACTCTCCGCATATAGACCCTGCATGGCTTCGCCACCGCTATTCGCCCCTTCTACGTCCGCACGTATCTCGAGCTCACGCCTGCGATTCAATGTCATCGCGCGCTGCTTGACGTACTTGAGTGGTTGCTCGCCCATGCGTACGACCCGTCCATGGCGCATCCAGTTCTCCGCCGCTTTGAGCTGCAGAACTTGGCTGCGAGAGTAGACCGACTCGCCACGGAACTTGCCGAGTTCGTGTGCGTCCTGTGAGATGATCTGGTCTCGTAGCAAGTGCCGCTCCAATACATAACTAGATGTGAGTTTTGGTAAGAAGCGGAGCGAGAGAGTGGTCGAGTCTCGCACAAGGGGTGATTTTTAAAGCCACCGATTGTGGTCGGCATCCCCTCTGTGAACTGGTTGACAATCAGCTCATCGTCCTCGACATCGTCCCGATGCTTCAGCGACGCGGACCACATGAGATGAGAATGAAACATGACACATGAATCGCGCACTAATCTATACGGCCGAGTTACCATCCCCACGACTCGAGCCCACCACTCTCGGCGACCTCTGCCGCCAGATTGCGCCTTTGCGACTTTGGCGCTATATTGTTTCGCATATCGCGGAGTGACGTCGCGCATGTACCCATCTTCTTCGATTGCGAGCACGTACATCATGCGGTTGTCCACAGTCGCTGTGCGGGACGAGGCTCCAACGCGGGTCGGGTCGAAGACCTTGCGCTTGTTGACGATGGCACGGATAGGGTCAACAGGGATCCAGCGACCATCAGGACGCGAGAAGACCTCAGTCCAAAAGACGGCTGGCGTCGCGAGTGGGTCCGAGGATCCTGCTAAGCACAGTAACCAGAATAAAGATCAACTAACGAGCCTCGTGAGCGTAGATGTGCGCACTAGCAGGCCGCGGGGAATCCAGCCTCTGCCCAGGGCTCTTGCTCTTTCCCAGCTTGACAGCATACGACACTTTCACCTTGTCATTTGACATCGCAGGCAAGGGCTCATCCACAGCGACCTCGTCAACCTGCATGTCGTCCCCAGACAAGTACCCGTTTGGACGTGAAACACCGACTTCCTGTAAGTCTTCGCCGCTATCTTCCGCATCACGCAGCTGGATAGCCTTCCCCTTGGAACCGGATTCTTTGTGTTTAGCTGATGTCTTCGAACGACCGACATTCATCTGCCACGGCACGCTTTGCAGGCTTACCACAAGGCGTGCGGGTATTCCGAGAGCGCGACAGAGTGCGGTGAAGAGCTGAGAACTGACATCTCGCGAGCCCGAGCGCATAAGCGCGTGTTTCATGAGGCTCTTGGGGCTGCGCACAATCTCTGATTTGTCATTTTCAAACAGTTCCTCCAGCAGGTCAGCGTCTGGAGGAAGAGCTTTTCCCTTTCCCTTCCCTGTGATATCAATTAAGCCGTTGGAGAGCAAGGCACGCTGGACGTCTTCAAACGTGCGGCTGCGAAGGTGCCCCAGGGACTTCACTGTAAAAAATGTATCCGCCCACCATGATGCGAGACGTGACACGGCCTGCTCGAAAAGGTAACCACGCTTGACGTCATCTGGAATTCGGGATTTGTGGATCATTGCGAACGAGTTTTGAATAGGGAGAGGGGTGAGGGACAAGAGGCGTGCCTAGGTCAAGTCAGGGCCAGGAGTAAGAGGTCAAGCATAAGACCTCATACGCACTTGAAGGAGCTCGTCGTTGATCCATCTGTTGCGTGTCGATGCATTGGCGATCAGCGCAACCGTATGCACCTTGTGACAGTCGACGCGGAGGAGGCGTTCGGCATGCGAGATGGCACCGGGAAGCTTCTTCCTGTCGCAGCCTCAACACGCTCCCTCGAGCATGAGAACGAGAGAGGGCGTACTGTGTACCACCTTTTCTTTGTGTTGGGTACGCCTCTAACGTTACTTCGATGTGCGGCCTTGTCGATGGACCCGCCTGATCTTCAAGCTCTACCTCTACTTGTTCGAGCTGTGGGACTGCAACCTCCTCCCAGTCTAACTCTTCTTCACTGTCACTGAAGAAACCGTTGGATTCACCCAGCGTCGACATGGAAGTATGGGATTCGAACAAAATGACTCAAGCGAAGAGATTTGTGACGCGCCATGTGACACGCGTCTCTTTGCTTGCCAACAGGAGTTACCGTACCGTACTATTACCATGGTCATCAAGCGTCCTTTGCATTCGAATCATGCTAATGGAAGTCGGCGTGCGGTCCTCGAACGTAAAGCGTGCTTCAGGTCTCATGACCTGATCGTTGCGCTTCTGTTCTTCCTCAACCATGTTCCTGTGACTACACTTCTCGTCATCCCTCTCCTACCTGCTAGCTCTGGATTCTCTGCTGTAAGCTTTGCGGAGCCATTCATTATCGATTGGTGTATATAAAACATATCTCATTCTACGATGTTTTCAACCCCTCTCTGCTCTCATGTCTCCATCATCTCTGTCCACCGTTCGGACATCGCCCTTCGATGTGCGTCAGGGTGTCCAGCAATGTGGCAGGATCAAACAGGACGAATCGCCTGTCCTCTTGGAGAAGAAATACGAGTTCAAGCTAGAACCGGGGGATGATGCTTGCCAGCTGTCTTTATTTCGTCGTTGGCTAGCGGTCGCAACCATCTGTGGTACTGCATTCTGCGTGGCGTGCGCATCATCCATCGCGAGTATCTCAACATAATACTGGCACACGGTACAACTTGACCTATTTTCGCTTCCACCTAGGCTGCTTTTACTGTGGAAGCCGTATCGCGGCAATTTCATGTGGGAAAAGAGGTAGCAACCTTGGGGATCAGCCTATATGCCCTCGGCCTCGGCACTGGCCCGCTCTTTACAGGACCCCTATCTGAAGTATATGGGGGGAACATCGTCTATCGTGTGTCATTGGTGCTTTTTTTCGCCTTCAACTCTCCGATCCCGTTTTCCCCTCACATCGGTAATGTTGTGTGAACTTTGCCGTACGCCGCCAGCTTCTCATCTCACGTTTTCCATACTTGACATTCCGATTTCTCACAGGTTTCTGTGGTGCGACATCCCTCACTGTGGCTGGTGGCAGCGTCGGCGATATGTTCTCGAATATGACCATCGGAACGTGGGTTCTCCCCAGCGCTGAGCTCTCCGTTGTCCCCTCACCAGTCCGATGGCTGTCTTTACAATAACACAATTCCTCGGTCCAGAATTCGGACCATTGCTTAGTGGGTGAGGTATATCCTCATATTTTCTTATTCATCATCTGAGCGTCACAAGATTCATCAACCAAAATATGATTTGGAGATGCACGTACTATTTTCTTATTATATGGTCTTTTATGCAGGCAGTCGCTTTGATCTGCGTGAGTCCTCTTGGCCCCACGCGACTCACGCCCTGGTATGACAATGCAGTTCGTTCCTGAGATCTATGTTCCTGTTATCTTGAAGTGGAAGGCACAACAGTGCATCTATCTGTATTCACCAGATTGCTAACAACTAACCCGAGTCATCCAGCCTGCGAGAAATCACTGGCGACTGGAAATACTATGCCCCATTAGAAAAGGAAAACGTCAACTTAGGCCATGCCATCCTCGTCAGTTGTTATAGGCCATTCCGTATGTTTTTTTTTTCGTCGTCTCGGCAGTATACGCCACATCATCACGTTCTATTCAGAACTCATCCTCTGTGATCGCATGGCTCTCTTGATCGACGTCTGGTACACAACACAACGTCCTCCCTTGTCATTGTACTAATTTAAAATTTCTTAGGAATGCATTCCTCCTTGGGGTTCAGTACCTTGCCTTCGAAGTGTTTCCTATCGTTTTCATAGAGATCCATTCTTTTTACAAACGACGGGCTTGACATTCCTTGCCATTGCAATCGGCTTCCTCGTCGGGTTTGCAACAACACCGTACTGGAATGAGTAGCTCTATCTATGGTTGACCTCTCTGTTCATTAAACCTTACTCTGTCCCTTCATAGACGCTACAGACGCTTTGTTGAGAGGAATGGCGACCCACCACCCGAGTTCCGTCTCAGAATGGGCCAAGTGGGTGGGGCGCTTGTCTCGCTCAGCCTCTTCTGGCTGGCCTTTACCACATATGAACACGGTCACTGGATTACCATCATTGCGTCGGTGCCATTTGGCACGTGTACATATTTCGTCTTCGCCTCCTCTTTCACGTACCTCCTCGTCGCATACCGGCCGATCGCCGCGTCCGCAATGGCAAGCAATATCGCCATGCGCGCGACTTTTGCTTCCGTATTCCCTCTGTTTGCCACCCGGATGAATCATACCTTGGGTACGGTCCGTGCAACTTCGCTCCTTGCTTGTGTTGCAACGGCCATGGCGCCACTACCGCGAGTCCCCGCTGGCTTGGGCACCACCGCATGTGTGCTGATCCTCGTGCACGCTTAGTTTCGTATTCTACAGAATAGGTGCCCGATTGCGCGAGAAATCAAAGTTCGCCGCATGATGGTGGTGGTGAATTGAGCCGTCATGACCACGAACATCGCGTTTGACTGGCTCCCTTGGCTCAGGTTGAATTACATGCTAATCGGATGAGGCGCTCTATTCTTCAGCAAATCTTCCCCACATCCGGTGTCTTCAATTCCACCGAGAAAACGCTTGTCCGTGAATTCCTCGTCAACTTTCACACTCTCGTCACAGTCATTGCTCTTCCCGGGCGCGTTTTTTTCAGGCTCCTTGATGCTCTTGTTGTGCAGATCGCCGTTGACCTCTGCCTTTGTGGTCTATGCTGGCTAGCGGGTGATAGAGTGGGGATGGCACCCCTCAAAATCTCATGTGTATTGGACTCCATGGGTCTGTCTTCATAGTGGGATGCCAGAAAAGGTGTGGCCTGGGACGACATGGTATTCTGTGGATTAGTCGGTGATGTCGTCAGGAAGGCCTGATGCTCTCTGTGCCATCATTCCTGCCACCGCTAGATGAGACATTTATAGTACGCAGGTAGTACAAGCAACTTCGCGTTTACAGGGATGGCGACTGGAACCAAAAGGGCTGTCAGTGGGGACGCAACAGATAAATAGTCTACAGAGGCCAGTCTTAGGGAAAACCGGGTCGCGATGATTCGAGCGTGGGATCCGTCCAACAAGGGCATTCGCTCCAAAAAGGTGAGCTTCCCCAAAGGCACACGTACGAAACACTGGGTTCAAGTGGATCTGACAGCGAAACATTCGGGTATAACGAGAGCCCAAATTCTAGAACAAATTTGTGTTCTACCCAGTGTGGGGTCGATGAGATAACCATCCTCTTACATTGGGTCCTATGGGCACAGCGCATAGCATTCTCAAGGTATCACCATACAAAAGGACCAGATCATAACGATGAAACATGCGAAGCCAGTTGCAGCACGTTTTCTTTCACTCGTTTTTTGTTCTTTGACTTCTGTACAAAAGCCAAAGAAAAAAGAACTAGTGTAGACGATAATGACTAGGCTGTGATGAATCATCGACTCAGGGGTCGCGACGCCTTTGCTTTCCTTCTTCCTCTTTTCCCTCTCCTACCGATGGACAGCTACAGGATGACCAGAGAGCTGCCGCGCGGTTACAAACTCCCCAATGGCTTTCCGGACAGGTTCCGATGGTCGCTTACTTCCTAAAAAAATATTTTGCAGCGCGGGTAACACCTCTGTTACGCTTTGTCCGGAGAGATCTTGCAGAGCATGCATGACGTATAGGGAGAGTTTTTGGTGCAGGTGCAGATCCTTCACCGTCGTAAATGGGTGTAGAAGTTCGAGCCACTGGGCGCTCTCCATGTCATCTTGCCAACGCTGTGGTGAACCCCCATGGATGTCGAGGCGTTCCAAAGCAGCAAAAAGAGACAACGAAGAGTTACAGACCTGGGCCAGGGACGAAAGCTGCCACTCTGGCTCTCTACATGAGATTGTAAGCTCGAAACGTGCATGATCACGGTAATCTGCTTTCAAGTTCGTTTGGCGGGAAAGCTGGACGTCTACGGTGCGAGTGGAAAAAAATATCTCTGCGTGATCGAACGCCTTGAACTCTTCTGCACAATTAAGAAACCGGGCAAGTTGTGAATTGTCAAATATGAGTTGATTGAAAAATGTTATTGTGATTTTGTGGAGTAGAGGGGCATCGATCCGCGCCACGAGATATTCCAAGTACTCGTTGACACCTTTGAACTCGAAGGTCGTGAGAGCGGGGAGGACAGAACGTGTTAGCGGGGCTGGGCGTCTGATTGCTCGGTTAGGGCGAACTCGAGGGAATTTGAACATAAGGCCAAGGATTTCGAGCTTGCTCAAAGTTGACAGGCAAGCGACCATCGCCTCGGGTGAAATGTACCCGGAACGAGGAATGTCCCAAAGCGAAAGGTGGACAAGGTGCCTCGCAGAGAGAAGGAGTCTCGGTAATGCTGGAAATGAGATGCCTTCCGCGCTGAATGCGCGTAGACGTGGGGTATATCCACCAAGGAACTTAGGGGGGAAAATCGGAGTCGGCGCCCCACGTGCCAACACAAGGGTGAGCACCTTCAATGCCGGGAATCGCTTTTGCATGACTGCTGCAAATCCCTCCGATAGGAGGGCTGGAACCACCCTGAGCGCGATTTGACGAATGCGATGGCGACACTTGAGTGCTGCCATGATGTTTTTCGCACCCTTTCGTGTACTTCGCTTCTCGTCGTCCTGTATGATGATAGGCAGAGCAGGCCAGAGATCCAGCGTCTTCTCCACAGGTCTCCCTTGGGTGCAGACGAGTTGCAGATTGAGGCGACGTGGTGATGCAAAAACGACGTTCCTCCATCTCCGACAGATGTGCACCAGTATATGCCATCCATCATAACCGCGGGTTCCGTATATGTAGAAGTCGAATATTTCTAGAAGGACATCGTCGTAGAGCCTTTCGATTGTCACGTTCCGGTAGAGCTGGGCTGTCCCACCTTAGTGATAAGTGACTTGTACATTGCATTATCACCCATCGCTCACCTTCGATTCGACCCTCAGGCTCCTCTAACCGCAGCTTTTTGTGGAGACGTGCAATACTCTTTCCCGTATTTGATATCTTTGGGTCCTCGACAGCCGGTATCAAGGAGGTGCTGGAAGATGGATGTATACTGTCAATTCAGATCATCTTGAAACAAATCCTATGAAGGACACACGTGTCTGAGCTCATAAAGACAAACCTAAAGGTAGTAGTGGTGAAGCCTGAGCCTCTCGTTCCCATTGATTGTGGGTTTGGGTTTGTTGTCTGGGCACAGCCCGGATGTCATCCGGCCTAATTCGACCGTGCGGCAGTTGTGACGCAACCACGTGATATGCAAACAACGCCAAAGTTCGTACATAGAATACAATATACAAGCTGTATTATGCATTACATGGAACATAGAAGTAAACTGTCATGTAGATATCAAATATCATCATCTGGAGGAAGGAGGAAAGAAAGGGAGGCGAGATAGGATGAGAACCCGCGGAAAATAAAGATGAAAAACGCACCTGGTCAACGTGCCTCGCACGAATGACTGCACGTGGGAAAACTCGTGGAGGCTGCTTGTGCCATTCCATGGTCGCCGTCGTGGTCATGGCCATCGCGTTGAGGTTGCCGCTGTGGCAATGACATCGTCGTTGCCACCGCTGCTTGAGAGGAAAACGAAAGTAAAAAGAGAGAAAGTGAAGGGGTAAAAACAAAGGGAGACACATGTCGCGCGCGGCAGAAACTGGGGTAGGAGGGGAGGGGGCAGCGTCATCGCCGCGTCCAGGCCATGCCGTGTCACTGTGAAGAGAGGCTTGTGAAATGGGACAATGGGCTGTTGCATTGGAGGGAAGGAAGAGGGGAAAGAGAATGAGAGAGAACGCGCAAAAATGAAAACAAAAACGCACGCCGGTCAAGCGCAAGAATCCCTGATTGCAGGAACATTCGAGTGACTTGAAACCCAGCGGGCACGAAGGAGACAACGTTTGCGTGCATTCGTTCAAGTCAGATCCGCTCGGGCACATACAAAGAAGGGAACAAGAGGGTCACTCCCTGTATTCGAGATATGCTTTTTATATACAAGAGAGGAGCCAAGGGACAGGAAAGGCCTGAAAGACAGGCAGGCATATGAAAGGAAATCCAAGTAAGTGGAAGGGGTCAGACCAGACGACACGAGGCGTCGAGGCGTCGTCTCCGGTGGCTGCGCTGGCACGTGGCGATCGGTGGCGGCTGAGCTCTTGAGAACGTGGTCGAGGGACGTGAGGGAGGTGACGCGAGGGCAACCTGGAGGTGACAGGACGCACGATGGGGGCGATGATGTACCCATGTAAGAGCGAATTCTGTGGCCAGCCACAATCCACTTATAAATCTCCCACCCAGAGGGCATGAAATTTTGACTGTCCCCAGTCAAACTGTTCGAGAGTGGAGTTCTCAGCCATATGCCCGTGTGGTGTCGTCATAACTGCAGCTGTCCCGAGGTCCTCCGTCGTGCAAGAAGAAAGTGAGCTTGCGACTGACAGACCAAGCAGGCTTGAACTGCTGGCTACAAAAAGGGGGATGATGGAGCGCTCGAGGTCATCGCATGCTGGTGCGTGTGGCAAGAAGGCGGGACTGGGTGGCGTGAGCGTTGACCAGCCAGTAGTGGAGAGAGGCAAGGTGTGCACATGTGCGTGCTCCATTCTGTCGTCGTGCCTCGTGGTGGTGCAACGCATAGCTGCTGCTTCTGCTGCTGCAGTCTCCGGCGTGCCATTGGCTTTGTCGCATTGAGTGGTGAGCTCTGCGGAAGGCAGCATAGCATTGTCGACAGAGGTGGAGGGTGTGGTCGGCTTGTGCATTGCTAGTGCCAGCGCCTTGCGATAGCCATGAAGGGGCTTCCTCCACTGCAGGTGGCGATGGCATGTGTGAGCGCGCGAGTGGAAGGGGAGATGATGTGAAACGCCGCGTGTGGCGTGCTGCTGGCATCAGCAGGCAGGCCAGGTGAGGAGGGTCACACGTACCGACAGCAGCGCGGGCAAGCTCGAGGTTTCCCTTGCGCGCAAGGCCACGACGATAACGCGCTTTCGTGAAGCGGGGGTCGAGAACGAGGGCCTCTCCGGCAGAAGCCTCCGCATGGTCGTACCTTCAAGTCGCATTGCGTGTCACTTATCCATTCTCGTATGCAACGATAGCTGCAAACGCTGGAATAAAACTTCCAACTTAAGCCACGCTGCGGCCATGTTTGAAAAGATATGCTGGGTTCGAACCGTGGATCATAATAGCGGCATCGTATTCTACAATAGCCTTGAGGTATTCACCCGCACGGAAGTGAGCGTTTCCCTGAAACATGTCACTGAGATTCATCACGAAGTGGAAGGGCACCGCTCCGTGACTCGGTGACAACATACTGCCTCCGTGCGCTTCTCTGCCTCGACGCGCTCTGTACGTTTGAGAGCCCTCGCTCTTAGCATTGCGCTCGGTTGAAGAGAAAAACGAGAGGCAGGAATGGGGGCTGAGACAGCGACAGTGAGCAACAAGGAGGCGGCGGTGGTCAGCAAGACTGTGACTGGAGAGGGCGAAGCTAAGGTAGTGGGGGGCGAGGCTGAGGACGGCGGGAGGGCCAGAAACTGAGGTGGCAGGGTGGCGGGCAAAGCTGGAACTGAGGCAGCTTGAGGTGAGACAACTGCTAGCGGGGCTGAGACTCCGGTAGTGACATCGGAACGGTGGGCAATGAAACATGGGGCAAAGGGACGGCGTGACGAGCGAGCGATGAAAGCGTGCGCGAAAATTGTTTGCTTGCGGCGTCGAATGTTGGTTAGGATCCGGCGGGGGGAAGGGCTGTGCTGTCGTCTGTGCGTCGCCCAACTCGACCGCGGCTGCGTACGTGTGGGGCGGTGGGGAGGGGCCACCTCCCCGAGCGGTTGACCGTCGGGAGGTTTGCCTGCGCCCGCAGCGGCTTGTGCTTGTTGAGCATAGTGTAACCGACGCTGTAGAGGCCGGGGGGGAAGGTGAGGATTTGACGGGTCGTGCGCACACGTATGGCGTGGCGGAGGACGTACCTGGCGATCCCACTGGTCCCAAGCCTGTCGCGATGATCGGCTCGAGCGAAGCGAGCTCCTCATTGGTCATGGACAGGGTGTGAAGGATGTGCTGCTTGAGCAGCGGCGCGCACGAAAATGAGAGCAGCAACGTCGACGCGAACGTCTGTCCGCCGTTATGGCCCGGCAGGAACGGCTGAGACACGATCAACAAGGTACCCATTGCAATTGTTTGTCTCTGTTTGCATATCACGTGATAAGGTTTCCTTTTATGGAAATGTGAGTTTGGGGGGGGAGAGGTAGGTCAGTGTTAATGTCAACGCCGCTTTTACAAATAGGTTCACTATTGTATCTTGTCCAGTATCTATTATACTATAAATCCCCACCCCTCCATTTCATCTGAACGCGATATCCTTGGCTACAATATGCAGCCGTGCGAGTGTGTGTTACTCGACCTCGCGCCTGCTCTTGTTCTTCGCCCGCGATCTGACGTGCTTTTTCTCTGGCTGTAAGTCGTCCCTATCCGTCTTTTGTACTCGCAACTACGATCTGACATGTAGTTATCTCCACCTTCAGGAAGTATGTCGTTGCTGCCCAAGTCTTCAACTGCCATCTGACACATCGTCCTCGTTCTCCACCAGCAGTTTGTACGTCGTCCCTGATCCCGAATTTTAGTTGCAACTGTGATCTGACTCGTCGCTCTCCTTCTCCACCTCCAGGATGTATGTCGTCCTTGCCTCGAATGTAATTGCGACTGCGAGTTGATACGTTGCCCTCACTCTCCCCAAATTTGCCGCCTTTGCCCACAAAAGGGTTACTTCTTTGTGCGGGAAGAACGCCTAGGTTTGGGTGACCCATCGTCTGCGGCGGCTGTGATGTGCAATGGCTCATCCAAAACAGGCGGAGAGGCGAGTTTGACTTTCCCTTGCGTCTTGGCGGGCCTGTGAGGCGCGGAAGGCCCTGGAGCGTCCGTACTCGTAACGTCACCCTCAATCTTCTTGCGACGCGGAGGTCGTTCCTTTTCACTAATCTCGTCGTCAGGAACTATCGAAGGCACTGGGCGCAGCCGTTTTCTGCCGCTCGTCTTCCTAAATCCTGTCAGCTGCCGGCCCAGAGGAGCGTATAACTCGGTAACCGTAACAAAAATCTGCTCGTGCTCAGGAATAATCACCCGCGAACCGCTCCTCAGGGCCTTTGACTGCTGCTCGATGACTCGTCGAGAGTGTGCGTGCTCGAGAATCCAGACGAAGGTCGACGACAATGTATAACCGACGAAGAATGTCTTCCAACGTCCCCATTCGCTATAAAAGAGCGCTTCTGAATCCTTGTGCTTTGGGTTGACTGTGATCTGAATAGGCGCCACGAATACCGTTTTCGCAGTGGTGTCAACTTCGTAATAAAGGGCGTCGATATTCTTGTAGTTGGGATCCGCAGGGACAAAAAATTTCGATGTCGAAGTTTGCCTCGGAAGTGCCTGCAAGAGATCCCCTTCGAATATGGTAGTTTCAGCTGGATCCCACTGAATTCCTGTATGCTTGAAGCCTAGGCTTGAGATAGCACTAAGACATGTTTGTTCCACAATGAATCCAACCATGGCGGGATGGCCTTCGGAGAAATCCAGGGAATTTAGCCATATGGAATCAAAAAATCGATCAGGGTTCGCCTGGCGAAGGAGTATCGCGCCAGCCTTTCTCGCCAGACCACATGTGCAATGACAGATCTGAGTTTCCTCGTCGCGGTAGAAGTACCGGTGGTCGAACCATTCGTCATCAGCGTGCGTGGTGGATCTAGTCAGACTAGCGAAGATGGTGCTGAGATAAAACCTTGGATCGAGAGTCAATATAGGCACTGGCAAAATAAAACGAATTTATTTACATTTCGTAGTCGATACCAGTGTTGTGTGTCCTCATCCTATTGGCGAATTTATGGATATTCCGCCGAACGGCGACAAGATCTTTATCTTGCCAAATGGTTTGCTCCACAGCGCTGAAAACTTTACCGTCCGAGGTCAGAAAGGGCCGAAGGAGCAGGGGGATGCGGCCGGTGAGATCTTCGACATTATATCTGTCGGCTTCATCTTCAAAGATGGGCACCTTAGTCTTGTGATGGAGCCACCAATACTTCATTTCCTCCTGTGGAAACTGACGTGAATAACAAGTGAAATAGGGGAAAGCGATAAGAGGTCGTCTCACCTTTGACATACCACCCATCATTGACAGCTTAAGATCACCAGTCTGCTTCCGCTGCATATGCATCATCGTCCTGCGGTTGGCCGATGCGCAGGTAATCGAATAATGCTCGGCGCTCATTTCTTGCAGAAGATTCGAGAACTCTTGTTTCTTGTCATTAGCGATCTCGTCTTCGTTGGATTCCTCTTTATGGAAGGCATTCATCTGATCAACAACGAAATATAAGGGATCGGGGTTTGCGTTTGCTCGACAAAAAGCCAACAGGTCGCTGTTGGAACGACACGCTCGGATTGTGGTACGATGGTGGGATGATGATGGGTCCGCAAAGGCGCAGAGGAGCGCAGATTTGAGATAGATGAGCGGGCCTCGCAACATCTCTCTGCAGTCGGGGAGATATACAACACGATTTCCACCGCGACCAAGAAGGCACGCCAACGCAGCCAAGATGTGTGACTTGCCGTACCCTATTGTGCCTTGGATATATATTCGATTGAGCCCTATCTCGGTCCGCATTCGGCCAACGGCTGCCCACACACGAGCAAAGGCCTCGCGCCCCATATATTGAAAGTTGCATTCCGGTAGCAATCGAAATCGGTCTGAAGGTAAACGCAGACTGACGGTCAAAAACGGGAATGGAAGGATAGTGATATTTTGAGGGTTCGAATACCAGTCGGCGTCGGGGTTGATTGCTTTCAATTTGGCGTGTAATGCATCGAGATCAGCTGATTTGAGCAGTGCAGTACATAAATACAGGAAAATTCTGATTAATGGGAACTTACAGTCCGAAAGTAGATCTTAAGTCCAAAAATCAGGTGGAAAGGTGACAGTGGAAGGCAGGGCGTCAGCACTGTCAAGGTGGCAGAGGAAAAGTAGCGCGCTCACCATCCGGAAGTAGCGTTTTTATGGCATTCTCTATGTTCACTCGCGTACCGTATGGGACGACCCGAAATTCAGACTTGAGGAGACCTGCATCGAGGCTAAGAAGGATGTTGCCAGAGATTTGTTGGGCTGCTCAGCAATTAATATAGCCCGGATAGCGTGAATAAGTCGCGAGACAACGCACCAGTGAACATATCACACACTTCCGGCTTGAATCCTCTACCCTCCAGCCAACTTGAAACTTCCTCGACTGTCCAGTCATTAGGATCTCCACTAGCTTTCTTCTGACCCTTTTTATCATGCATCGTGTTGACCGAAGTCTGCTGTTATCCAGGAATGCGAGACGACAGGGGTTATGGTTGAAGTGTTGAAACTCCGATGGTCACCAGCAAATCTTTATTGTTGTTTGCACGTCGCCGCCGGAACGTCCAACATCAACTTGCAGGTTCACTTTCCGCCGCAAACTCAAATTCTAAGACTGGTAATTTTTCTCGGCCACATCAAAGTCACCGCCGCAAAGTCACCCATGGCCACGTATGCAATGGTCGACGAGGAAACTATTACAGAGAATACAGGAAGGTAGGTACAGATCAATAAGATAAAAATTGTGCTACAAGGATGCGGTAGTGTATCTCATGCTGAGAAAGTCCGAGAAATTTGAGTATTCATGTTCAACGGGCTGTGCATGGCAGGCCAAGCAGGGAACCATGCGACAGGATGAGGCAAGTATGAGATGTATTGTTGAATGTATGCTGGCGGTGGGTGATATGGAGGTGGGTTCTGGCAAGGATAATACTGATGCTGTAGTAAATAGTATTCAACTAATTAAAATGAGAACGGAGAGTCAGGATCCGCCCGAGATAAAACGAAGGAGGTCGGAGGGTCGGCGGATCGGGTGGCTCCGGAATCGCCTTTTGTGACCGCGCGATTATCAAGAACGCCTTTTGTTGTGGGACCTGGCGCGCGGTGAAAAAAAATTTTCGTTCGAGAAAATAGGGGTCGCGCGACGACGACGCATGCTCATCCCTGTCATGTCCTGCTGTCCTGTCCTGTCCTGTCCTCCCCCTCCTCCCATCTCCCGTCTCCCGTCTGCTCTACCCACCTCCCGCTCCCACTCTCCTCCCTCCTCCCACATCCTTCAACCGTCGTTCAGTTCAAGACGTTCACGAGGAGTTGATGACGGTCTCGGACAACATTTGGTGTGTTTTCGATTTCCCCCCTCCCTTTTTTTTTTCGTTTTCTGAAAATAGGGGTCGCGCTGCATTTTGCTTCGCTTCATCCTTTCCTTTCCTTTCCCTTCAAATCCCCTCGCCTATCCTCCACCGGTCTCTCGACTCGGGGATTTTAAGACCAAAATGGCCATGAAGACTATCCTGTGCAACCGACTGGCCTATGGGTGTCTCACGGGCATCGTGCGTTTTCGCATTCGCATTTAGCCCCTTTTCTCCGCTTTCTCTGTCTCCTCTCTCTTATTTCTTTCTTTGGTTTTCATCTCCTTCTCACTCACGTCTCTTTAACCAGCATGGTCAGGTCGGGTCATCAACGCTCGGTGTTTCTCAAGCCGCGAAAAAAATCGTTCTCGAGCTCGCGAATAGGGTTCGCGCGACAACGACGCATACCGCATCCCTATCCTCTCCCGTCCTCCGCCCTCTCCACCACCCCACGCCAGCGCTCTCCCACCCACTGGCACCCATTCCCCTGTGGCACACAACTGTGCTTCCCGTGTGCGCGACACAGTGCTGAGCACGTCTTCCAGGTCTATGTCGTGTGGTGCGCATGTGCGAGGCAGCAGTCTAAACGTTGCCGACTGGCTTTTAGGAGTCTCACGGCCTTTGTGCGCCTTTGTCTTTCGCCCCCTTTTTCCCGGTTTCTCTCTCCCCCGCTCCCTTTTGGCCCCTCGGGCATCAAAAAGTCAGCAATCCTCTTTTGTTTCGGTGAGTTTTCGAACGAGCCCCTTTACTGGCCCTTCTCGCAGCGACGGCACGGCCAGGACCGCAGTGATGACGCTGCCGTCTCTCTCTCTCTCTATCCCGCGGCCCCTTTTCCCGTGTCCCTGTGAGCTGTTGCGTTTTCGTGGGACACGGCTACTTCTAGCACCACACTCCCCTGCCCCACACTCAACACCCTCAGGACGGAGCACAACAGTACCCTGAACGTCTCTGGGCACATGTGCGCGGGCCCGGTGCTTTTTATTTATTTATTTTAATTTCCACTCATTTGCTGCAAAACGCGAGGACGCAACCGGCACCACAGTGGCCTGTACGCGTTTCTTTTTGTTTTTGTTTTTTTTTTCTTTCTCGATTTTCACTCCCGATTTCTAACCTGTCATAGTGACAGCACGGCCAAGTCCGCAACGATAATACCGCCATCAAGCTGGGCCTCAAAATACAAGTCACTCGAATGTTCAACGATCTGCGATTATTGTGCTTGACCTACCCCAGACACTGATTTGGTGCGTTTTCGGTTTCGAGGCTCTCTTTCTGAAAATAGGGGTCGCGTGGCGGTTGCAGATCGTGCTTTCCTCTCCCCTCCCCTCTGCTCCACCCCGGTCTCCTTCCCAGGCAGGCACCTGCTGCTTACACTCTCAGGCCCCATTTCCCTCTCCTCCTGTGTCACTGGAGTGGTGACGATGACGACGACTCGGGCATGGCCATAGCCACCTCGTGAGGGCCACGAATCATGAGCATGGCCCACGGCCACTGTGACGATCTGGCTGTCGTGACGGCGACGTGCCCATGGCCGTGACGACGGCAGGTCCACCCCCGGCAAAAATTTCTCTTGCTCTCCCATCATCACGCATTCCTTTGCACCTCAATGCCCACTGCTTTACAATCTCCTCCAGCACGCGTGGCGACTCCGGTGCAAGACCAAAATGGCCATGAACACTATCCTGTGCAACCATGAACCCGGTGCGTTTGATCTTTTTTATTTTATCTTTACTCGCTCTTTTTAACGTCTTCTCACAGCAACAGAACGGCCTGCGCCACGGCGATGTCACAGCCATCAGAAAGCTGGGGAGTGGAGCATGCGTGTGACGCATGTCGTGCGTTTTCGCCCTTTCTGTATTTTTTTTTCTCTGCCTCCTCAGCGTCCTTCCCCGGCCCTGAAAACCGTGCGAAGTTCGCCTGCTTTGCAGGCAGCATTTTTTGCGCATGACCATTCACGTGTTCGTGTTTGTACCCCATCTCCTCACAGCAACGGCCTGGGCAGCACTGCAGTGATGACGCAGTCGTCAAGGCGGTCAATGGGTGTCTCACCCTTTGAGTGCGTTTTCGTTCTTCCCCCTTCTTTCGCTTCTCCCTCCCCTCTTCTCTACTTTGCACAGTGCTAACGATGTCTTGCAGGTTTAGCTCGCGTGGCGCGCATGTACGCGGTCGTTTGCACGCTCACAGGCGGCCATTCTCCCGGCTTCCAAATCCCCCAAATATCACCGGCTTTTATTTCGCCGCGCACGCGTGTGTTTTTCCTTTCAGTTTCGTGTGTTCTCTTACTTTTCAGTTTCGCTCTTATCCACTCCACATTCGAATACCTGACCACATGGAGCACGCTTTCTCCCGCGTGCGCACTTTTCATGTGTGGGGCTCTGCTTAGTTTTATCGTATTCTTTGCTTTCTCCTTTTCTTTCCTCTTGGGTTTCTATCTAACACCCATTTCCGACCAAAGGACGCGAATTCGCACAGGAACCTGACGACACGTGACGGTTTCCCGCGCGCTTGCGAGGTCACCCGTTCAGTTGTGTGCGTTTTCTTGGCCAGCTCTTAGCCCGTTTCCTTCATTCACCATGTGGATGTGTCACACCAAATGCAATCCAGTTGACTATGTTACTTTCAGTGGATACAATGATCTCATAAGATAATTTTTATTTTCCATTCATAAATGAGTTAAATCTATATTCAGTTCAACTGGGCTAAGATGTAGTACTATGGTTTGTTGAGTGATTAACATCAAGGACAGATACTGATTGGCAGTTGACTTGGCAATATGATGAATTGCTGTCTTTGATAGGTTGATGGTAAGAGTTCTGTTCTTGGTTGGGTTGGAGGCAGTTACTAATTGGCAGATGAGTTTCCTGTGCTATGGTGAATGGCTCCTCTTTCATAGGATGATGATAAAAGTTCTCTTGCTTCTCATGACAAGTCTAATAACTGAATGGTGTTCAGGTCAATTTCAGTATCTCCTATATAGGTGGTTTGATGAAAGGAAGGGAAGAAGAATGTAGAGGGAAATTCTAATAAAGTAGGTGTAACAGGACCTGAATTCAGTGTATTGATGATATTGTTCTGCTAGATGACATGAAGATTATAAAGAATTACACATTCACTCAAAAAAGGGATTGCACCCAGTAATGAGTGATACAAAAGGCATATTGAGGGATTTTAGTAACAGAACTTTGAACCCAAACCAAAACTTTTGAAACTCAGGGATTTTTCAGAGATCACCAATATTGGTATTTGTTGCTAAAATGGGCCTTATAAGTAAACAATAAACAAGATTACATATGGTGATGATTATGAGATTATGATATACCTCCTCTCCCTTTATCCAAAAAAGGATTACACATGAAGAGAATGCTTAGGGCTCGCTGAAGGTGCACCCCTTGGGTGTAGCCCAAGCAAGCTTCAGCTTGTCTATAATTAAAACGAAGGGGGTGGGAGAGCCACCAGATCGGGCGGTCCACAGTCGGCCTGGGATGGCAGGTTAAATTTTACGTGTGCAATTCCTAAGCAGTGAAAATTTTGTTTTTGACTGCAGTGAATAGGGGTCACGCAATGACAACGCATCCACATCATGCTCTCCTCTCCTCCCTCCTCCCATGTCCTCTACCCCACTCCCACATCTTACTCTCCCCCATGCTCTGCCATCCTTCCGACCTCCCCTGACAACACAATCCTCATCATGTTTGACACATTCAACAGCGGTCAAATCGGTGCATGTTCCATTTTCCCCCCTATTTTGGTCATCTTCCTCTCCCCCCTCCACTCTCCTTCACACAATGCTGAGCATGTTTTCCAGGTCTATGTTGTGTGGTGCGCATGTGCGAGGCAGCAGTCTAAATGTTGCTGACTGGCCTATGGGAGTCTCACGGCCTTTGTGCATTTTTGTCTTTCCCCCCTTTTTCCTGGTTTCTCTCTCCCCCACTCCCTTTTGGCCCCTTTTTCCCCCCCTTTTATTTGTTTGTTTCTCAATGCATGTTCCTCTCCTTACCCAGTGTGCTCAGGTTTGAGCATCAAAAAGTCAGCAATCCTCTTTTTTGTTTTGGTGAGTTTTCGAACGAGCCCCTTTACTGGCCCTTCTCACAGCGACGGCACAGCCAGGACCACAGTGATGACACTGCCGTCTCTCTCTCTCTCTATCCTGTGGCCCCTTTTCCTGTGTCCCTGTGACCTGCCTGTTGCATTTTTGTGGGACACGGCTACTTCTAGCACCACACTCCCCTGCCCCACACTCAACACCCTGAGGATGGAGCACAACAGTACCCTGAACGTCTCTGGGCACTTGTGCGCAGGCCCGGCGCGTTTTTTTTTTTTTTTTAATTTCTACTCATTTGCTGCAAAATGCAAGGACGCAACCAGCACCACAGTGGCCTGTACGTGCTTCTTTTTGTTTTTATTTTACTTTATTTTTTTTCCTTTTCGATTCACTCTCAATTTCTAGCCTGTCATAGTGACAGCACAGCCAGGTCCGCAATGATAATACCGCCATCAAGCTGGGCCTCAAATGACAAGTCACTCAAATGTTCAATGATCTGTGATGCGATTATTGTGCTTGACCTGTCCCAGACACTGATTTGGTGTGTGTTTGGTTTTGAGGCTCTCTTTCTGAAAATAGGGGTCGTGTTGCAGTGGCAGATCATGCTTTCCTCTCCCCTCCCCTCTGCTCCACCCTGGTCTTCTTCTTCCCAGGCAGGCACCTGCTGCTTACACCCTCTGGCCCCATTCCCCTCTCCTCCTGTGTCACTGGAGTGGTGATGATGACGACAACTCAGGCATGGCCATAGCCACATTGTGAGGGCCACAAATCATGAGCATGGCCCATGGCCACTGTGACGAGCTGGCTGTTGTGACAGTGATGTGCCCATGGCCATGACAACGGCAAGTCCACCCCGGCAAAAATTCCTCTTGCTCTCCTATCATCATGCATTCCTTTGCACCTCAATGCCCACTGCTTTACAATCACCTCCAGCACGTGTGGCAACTCCGGTGCAAGACCAAAATGGCCATTAGCACTATCCTGTGCAACCATGAACCCAGTGTGCTTGATCTTTTTTATTTCATCTTTCACTTGCTCTTTTCAACCTCTTCTCACAGCAACTGAATGGCCTGCACCACGGCAATGTCACAGCCATCAGAGCGCTGAGGAGTGGAGCATGCATGTGACACGCATTTTATGCATTTTCACCCTTTCTGTATTTTTTTTCTCTGCCTCCTCAGGTCTACCTTGCATCCTTCCCCGGCCCTGAAAACTGTGCAAAGTTTGCCTGCTTTGCAGGCAGCATTTTTTGCGCATGACCATTCACGTGTTCGTGTTTGTACCCCATCTCCTCACAGCAACAGCCTGGGCAGCACTGCAGTGATGACGCAGTCGCCAACGCAGTCCATGGGTGTCTCACCCTTTGAGTGCATTTTCGTTCTTCTCCCTTCTTTCACTTCTCCCTCCCCTCTTCTCTACTTTGCACAGTGCTGACGATGTCTTGCAGGTTCAGCTTGTGTGGCGCACATGTATGTGGTCATTTGCAGGCCCACAGGGGGCCATTCTCCCAGCTCCCAAAACCCCCAAATATTACTAGCCTTTATTTCACCATGCACATGTGTGTTTTTCCTTTCATTTACTTTTCAGTTTCGCTCTTATCCGCTCCACATTTGAATACCTGACCACATGCAGCACGCTTTCTCCCACATGTGCACTTTTCATGTGTGGAGCTCTGCTTAATTTTATCGTATTCTTGCTTTCTCCACCACATGCGCGATTTTCACACGTCGCAGTGATGTGGTGTCTTACCGGTGCATGCATGCGTGCGTGCGTGTGTGCGTGCATGCATGCATGCATGCATGTGTGCATTTTTCCTTTTCTTTTCCTCTTGAGTTTCTATCTAACACCCATTCCCGACCGAAGGATGCGCGGCCGGCGAATTTGCACAGGAACCCTGACGACACATGACAGTTTCCCACACATGCAAGGTCACCCATTCAGTTGTGTGCATTTTCTTGGCCAGCTCTTAGCCTGTTTCCTTCATTCACCATGTGGATGTGTCACACCAAATGCAATCCAGTTGACTATGTTACTTTCAGTGGATACAATGATCTCATAAGATAATTTTTATTTTCCATTCATAAATGAGTTGAATCTATATTCAGTTTTACTGGGCTGAGATGTAGCACTATGGTTGGTTGAGTTAATATCAAGCATAGATACTGATTGGCAGTTGACTTGGCAATATGATGAATTGCTGTCTTTGATAGGTTGATGGTAAGAGTTCTGTTCTTGGTTGAGTTAGAGGTAGTTACTGATTGGCAGATGAGTTTCCTGTGCTATGGTGAATATCTCCTCTTTCATAGGATGATAAAAGTTCTCTTGCTTCTCATGACAAGTCTAATAACTGAATGGTGTTCAGGTCAATTTCAGTATCTCCTATATAGGTGGTTTGATGAGAGGAAGGGAAGAAGGTAGGTGAATGGCTCCTCTTTTATAGAATGATGATAAAAGTTCTCTTGCTTCTCATGACAAGTCTAATAACTGAATGGTGTTCAGGTCAATTTTGGTATCTCCTATATAGGTGGTTTGATGAGAGGAAGAAGAATGTAGTGTGAAATTTTAATAAAGTAAGTGTTAAAAGACATGAATTCAGTGTATTGATATGGATTGTTCTGCTAGATGACATGAAGAGTATAATGAATTACACATTCACTCAAAAAGGGATTGCACCCAGTAATGAGTAATATTAAAGGCATGTTAGGGGGTTTTAGTAACAGAATTTTGAACCCAAACCAAAACTTTTGAAACTCAGGGATTTTTCAGAGATCACCAATATTGGAATTTGTTGCTAAAATGGGCCTTATAAGTAAAAAGGATTACACATGGTCATGATTGTGAGATTATGATATACCTCCTCTCTCTTTATCCAAAAAAGGATTACACATGAAGAGAATGCTCATGGCCTGCCAAAGGCGCACCCCTTGGGCATAGCCCAAGCAAGCTTCAGCTTGTACTATATTATAAGCAAGCTTGGTCAGAGGGTCACTGGATCCAGCAGTCCCCAGTCGTCCCTCTTTGGCCAGACCAAATCACCTTTTCCAACCGGCACAATTATCAAATCAAATTTACTAAGCACTACTCAGTGGTGAAAAGATTCTTTTCCTGACCCCCTCTTTTCTTTTCTGTGGGCACGGTCATGTTGCGCTCCCTGTCATCCTCATCTCTCCAGTCCTCCACCTCTCCCCCACCCCCACTCTCTACACGCTCTCTTTCTATGCGTGCCGCCATCCTTCTGTCCTTCAAAATTGCCCTTTTCCGTCTGGCACAATTGTCAAAGTGAAGTTGCTAAGGTGCGAAAAATTGGTTCTCTCAAGCGGTCGAGCACCCCACCCTCTCTAGACATTCACAACAGGGGGGCCGATCGTGATGCATTCCCCTATTGTCCCTTGCTCTGCTCTGCTCTCCCCTACCTCTGAGACTGAGCACAAGAGCTTGCAATGCCGATTGAAAAAACAACCCACGCAATCACGAACCCCGTGCGCTTTTCCTCTTTCTCTTCATTTCTTTCTTTTTATAACCTCCTCTCAGCGACAGCATGGGGGGGCCATGTGCGATGCTTACCCCTATTGTTCTCTGATCAGCTCTGCTCTCCCCTAACCGAGCACAAGAGCCCGCAATGGTGATGGAAAAAAAATCCATGCAATTGACCTCTGCTTTCTCCTACCTCTGAGACCGAGCACAAGAGCTTGCAATGGCGATGAAAATTTTTTTGTGCAATCATGAACCCCATGTGCTTTTTCCTCTTCTCTTTGTTGCTTTCTTTTTAACCTCTTCTCAGCAACAGCACGGCGAGGATGGGTCTTCTCGGTGAATCTGGCACGATGGGTATGTTCTCAGTTTTATTTGGGTGCATTCACTCTCACCTTCTCATCTGCCAGGACATGCATAAACCACCTGGGGTTTTGTTTCTCTCTTCTTTCCCTCCATCTTCATCCTCCCCCTCCTCAGTTCCCACAAGACCAAGAACCCTTTCCCAATCCACAAAATGGCAGGCTCTGTCTGCGCAAACTTCCTCGAATATAACTTGCCTGTTTCTCTGCATGAGCGTGTGCATTTTCCCTTACACCAGTGCGCTTTTTTATTTCTTTTTTTTACTTGCTCTTTTTGACCTCTTCTCACAGCAACAGCACAGCCAGGACCACTCCCACCTTCCGATGCATCCCTGTGGTGTTTTCCTGTTCGTTTTCATGACCTTCCTCTCATACCCTCCTCCCTCTGCTCAAATGCTCTAAGCTGCCTCCTTTCAAGATCATGCTTGCCCACACCCGATACCCCGGCAAGAAGACGAGTTTGTCTACCGAGTGGCCCCATTTCCCGCGTCGCTGTCATTAGGT
>JAGFNK010000688.1:0-25456 GCA_025769875.1 Russula earlei | reverse complement strand
CCTCTATCCAACCCTTAACTATATGGACACTGTCAAGCACCTACTTGCATATTCCAGCATTGTCATCATCAACTGTATCAACAACCCACCCCAACTCTTCACAACTCAATATCTGAATCAGAGCCCCTCCCACCTATTCTCCCCACCCAGATGCTGCTGTCAGGACAATGGTGGTGGTGGTGTGATGATGATGAAGACAATGTAGGACAGATGGAGTGTCACCGACTGGGGGCAGTGTCGCTGACAAATTGTTTCACGTGCGAGACGTGCGCACTGAGTCGAGCGAGACGACGAGTTCTCGCGAAGGTCAGGGATCTCGGTGACAACACAGCAGAGGCTAGTGTGTACCGCGGAGAGAAATATGACAGAAAAGTCTTCGCGTTCGAAGACTTTGAGAGTAGAGAGAATTTCCGAGTCGATTGCTTGATTCCCTGCAAGCCTACAGTCCCGAAGCTAGAATCCAGTGATATTCACAAGAGAACAAGCTTAAGGCTTGTTCTCTGTTACTGACAGGTTTATATAGACAACTATGTCCTATATCAAATGACATACATGAGTAGCAGCGAGACGATCGAGAATGGAACATGCTGGAAGGTAGTGGTACAGGCGAGGCTAAGTGAGTCATACGAACGCGCGGGAATCGTGAGGCTGTCCGGGTAGGCTTGTCCGGTTGCCGGTTCGGTCCGAGAGACCGGTACTTGTGACATGGAGATTGAGGCCACCACAATGATGATGGCAACAGTGATGGTGGTTGAGCATCCTGGGAAGAGGCAGTGCACTGTGGAATGCAAGATGGTGTTTCATCCCTTCCCCACCAACTTTTTCTTGGATCCTGCATGCTGGCTGCCAATGCCACTGTGACCACTCAGGGGGGCACAAGACAAGGAGGAACATGGGATGGACCAGGACCAGGACCAGGACGTGGAGATCTGCCACAATGTGGCAGTGCCCAAGTCCCAATTCAAGATGGAGTGGGATGTGTTTGAGCATGATGTGCTGGGCCTGTTGCAGCAGCCAGCAGCCACCACCACCATGACAGGCAATGGCACTGCCACCACCATCACAGACCTGCAAGAGACATATGCATGTGCAATGATTGCTACAGAACCTGAGCTGGTGCCCAGGTTCATCAGCCTGCCTGAAGGCATGGCACAGGGTTGGCTGCTGGAAGATGGCATGGACTGCAGGGGGGGGAGGGGCATCATAGGCAGCATCTTCTCCTATACATGTTGTAAGGTGGATTCCTGCATGGTACGCACCTACACACCACCCACCTCCAACCACAGCACCACCACCCCACCTGCAAGCCACTGCTTGTGGAGGGATATGATGGTGCTGATGATGACAGTGGCAATGACACAACAGCAGTGGACAACACTAATGACACAATGGCATACTTGAGCAACAGATGTGGGGTGTGGGGATGTGGCAGGGATTTCTCCATACACTGCAGAGTCCATACTGTGGAGCACATAGATAATAAACTATGTGTTCATATCTGTAGTATGTAGCACACCTGCACTGCAATGATATAATGTTACATTACATCATTCAAATGTGTGGTCTGGACTGGTTGTAAACTGGTCTGAACTGGTCCATTGCTAGACCAGTTACAACTGGTCCAGCAACCATTGGGCAACTGCAACAGACCAGTCTATACCAGTCCAGTCTGCGGTTGCATGTAATTTTTGAAATACATGAACCAGACCAGGCCGGTTTCCCAAAGGTCACATGGTGTCATAGGTGGGGGAGAGATATGGCAGTTGGCTGGTGGTGCCACCTCGAGTGCAGGGCACGCCCTGGCAATCCTGCCCACGTCTACCATCGGGATGTCACCCGCTGTCGTGAGCTCCATCTCCAGCATGTGCACCTGACCGCCAAATGCCTCCCAGAGTGGCTCGAGTGGCTCGACCGACGCCACGTGGAGCACGTTGTTGAGCGTGTTGATGCCGCCGGCCCACGTCACTGCACCTGTCGGGTCGAAGACCCACTCAAGGCGGTAGAGCGCAGGCAAGGCTGGCATGCCGGTTGGGGACTTGAAGTGCGGGGGAGGTGCAGTCGCAACCCTGACCTTGGTCATGGTCATGCCGTGGTGGCGGTGTGGGGCATGGCAGCCGTGGTGTCGTATTTGCGATAATGCATTGGAGGACGCATGAGCACCTCGAGGTGCAGGAGCAGCGTGAGGAGCGCGAGGGCCGGCAGGGCGGTGTGTTTGTAGGGCAGGACGGCGCGGTGGACATGGTGTCATGGGGAGCATGGGGCGGCGCCACCATCTGCAATGGGCTGCTCAGGCTGGTCCGTGTCGCTGAAGGCAGCGTGCAGTGCAGAGATGCCATGGCCAATGCGGATGTCTTCATAGAGGATGTCCATGGTGAGCGCACACCATTGCTTGCATACTAGCATGGGTGTCAACATTCCAGTACTATGCGAGACTTTATATGAGAGGAAATGAGACAGTGATTGCCCCCACATCATCTTGGTTGATTCACATACCATCCGATCAAAAGATCTGAATGAGTCCTTGGAGCTTTTGAACCATTCATTTATAGGCAAGACTCTGGTAATTACATCGAATTTGGCCATTCTATGATATGTTGGAAATTTGGGAGGTTCATTTGACTCTCCTTCCTGAGCTACTTCTCAACAAAGAATATCCCTTTTCCTTCTCATTCTCTAATTGCCTCAAGATATTCGGAAGTTCTCATTGTGTCTGCATTCCATTTCCTGCTGGGCTTGCTCCTCTGTTCCTTCTCTATCTGGCCAGGTACCAGCATCACACACCCACACATCCCTGACTGCGCTAAAAATACATCTGTGAAACAGGTCTTGTTAACATGAGCAAGGGTGAAACCGGAAGAAGGCAGGGGATGCACATTGAGGGGAATCTCCAAGAGATACCTGTCTGTGCCAATGTGTCATTCCAACCTTTGGGTAAGATCCATTTGCACATCTTGTTTGAGCCAGGAGGGTCGTGAGGACAGACTAACACTGATGAACCTTTATTGTTGAAACACTGCCCCCATTGATGATGACGCAGGTGCCTTCATTTTCTCTTTGGCAGTGACGAGTCTGGTAAGCAAGAACTTGGCTGCGTGGGATGCAGTATTGCTCTATGGCCCATGTTGGTGTCCTCTGGCTGTGGGAAGGAGGGGTATTGATGATTTTGCCCAATTTTGTCATAGCCCTTCAGCAAATGCTTCTTTGACATGGTCATTTGTAGGACCCAGAGATGTGTAAAGATCTCGTTGTCATCATGCATAATGATGAACACATCGATGAGAGGAAAGTTGGGGGCAGAGGGTGGGTAGTATACATTAGGCAGAAGTTCTTTGGCAAAATGGAGAACTCCTCGTGTTTGACCACCGACCAAGGGAGGGGGGATGATAACTGCAATGACCTGGCCAACTGGAAGACAATCTGGGAGGGTCAGAATGAATCTCAACCCCCTCAGTGGCTCCCTCAGTGGCTTAACGTCATCGCCCACAATCTGACTATGGGCATAAGCCTTGAAAAGCCACGAGGCAAGTATTGCCCCTTGGGGAACAGATTGAGATACAAGATGAGCTGCACACACTTTGTTCCTCATACTCCTTGAATTTCAGTGCCACTGCCCTTCCTACCCAGACAATCCTGAAGTCAACGTCCCATTCCACAGGGAGCCCAATCTCGTGACAAGGTTTGATGACAATGAGGCAATGAGAAGATTGGTTCAATGAGAGCTTGTCGTGCTGCATGACCATACACAGCATCAAGTCGAAATCTTCAGGTTTGTCGTGGAGTGTGTCCATGATGTCATTATGGATATCCTGAAAGTTTGAGAGTACAGCTTGGAAAATGTCTTGGGGGATGTATCCAAGATATGAGATGACGTTGTTCAGGATATCATCTATCACTTCCTCGAGCCTTCGTGGGTTTACACCATGGAGTGATCTGATATGTTCAAAGTGAAAGTTGATCAGATGTGCATCAGTGGGATGGGGAGATAGAGTATCATGCCATGACCCCAGGTATTGCTCCAAATGACTTTTGAAATTTTCGAAACGGCGATCTAGTTCTAATCTGAGAAACAGGAGAGTTGGCATTTCCAAAGAACAACAGATGTCAAAAAATGTTGTACCCCTTCTTCAGTTCTTCAAAAGTCCAGATTTTGAAGGCGGCGTAAAGTGGCCTCTGAAACTTGTGCCAAATAGAGTAATGTGCGGGGTTCAGGGAAGGGGCCTGGATGGGGAAAAATAGTGGGGAAGGTGAATACACCATTGATGGGATGGGAGGAAATGGACTAGAAATGTCAAAAAGGAACCATACAAAACCACCCCTCAAATTTTTTGGGAGGTGAGGGAGGTATTCTTCATACAGAGGGTCCTTAGGCACGTATATTGGCAGTTTCAGGCTGCCAGGGGCACATGTGGAGGAGCGCAAAAGTGCAACATGGCATGTCCCCAGGATCATTTTGATCCTCTAATTTTTTCCACTCCCCTCAGGGGAAAATACATTTTGCTGCGATCCTTCTCAGGCCTTGTATGACCCACTTAAAAATTGAAAATGTCCAAAAAGCAAGAACATTCCACACTGTCTCCATGACTCTGTATCTGAGAAAAATGCAAATGCGCGACTCAATCACATGCACGCACCAAAACTGGAACAAGCGCATCAGCCACATAGAGAGGCAATGCATTATTTCCATCAAAGTCCAAAGTCTTTTCACTACACATTTTCATTTCTGTTTTACTTCCGTTCTCAACTCCAAAAAACTCCTAAAAATACTCCCCTATTTTATTCCTTAAGTAACATACTTGTAAAACATGTAAAATAGCTTCTTATTGCCTGCAAATGTAACAATTGTCATGTTCCTTGTTCTCGAAAACCCCTTGTGTGCACTTCAAACAAGTCCCCCTCTCATGCTCTACCACCACTCCATGTCGTTTACACGCATCCCTGACTCTGTGCCACACCAATGGCCCACCAGCCCATTTTGCCCACTCGCATGTTCCCACCACCTGGGTATCATATCTTCACCAGGTTATGGGCCCTGGAGTTGCCTATTAAAATATCAAAGTTAAAGTAACTTATGCATCATGAGAGAAAAGTCCAATAAGATAAGATGGAAGATAACAGACTTCCAATGGTCAAATTAGCTGGTGACAGATCAAATTGGGTATTGTACTGACCGTATGGTGTGGACTCTCCAAGTGAAGGGCATGGAAGAACATCTAACCAAGGTATTGGTTACTCCAAGATATATCAATGCAGGAGACGTAAATGGAGTATCACCAGCAACGTGGTGGGCCAATGATGATGCCACAACCAAACAGATCATTGCTTTGTCAATATCAGACATAGCATTTGGCCAAATCAAGCATGAACTGATGCAAAGGGGGTTTGGGATGCCCTCAAGGCACTGTATGAAAACCGATCTCAATCACTTCAACTGGATGCCATGCAGAAGCTCCAAACCACCAAATGTGATGAAGATGATGACATCCATGTGCACTTTGATAAGATGCAAGATATGCATGAGAAGATTGCATCTATGGGCAAAATGATCAGAGATGATGAATATGCGACAATCCTTATCTCCTCACTTCCCCCATCTTACAATTATCTCATCTCATCTATGACCATGAGTGCTGACATGAACAATAATGATGTCACAACTCAAATGGTTATCAAATATGTGTCCAACAAATTCCAGAAACATGTTATATGCAAATCCATTGGTCTCCCCAATACACTGGATGAAGCATTTAGTGCTGTCACCAAAAAGAAGTCAAAACACAACATTGAATGCTATAACTGCCATGAAAAGGGACATACAAAAGCAGACTGCTGGGCCAAAGGAGGCTGAAAAGAAGGCCAAGGGCCAAAGAAATGTTCACATGCTCAAGATAACTCAGCTGCAGCAGTAGAAGAAAGTCAGGACATAGAGTCCTGGGCTATTATTGACTTGGGAACTGGAGCCAGCACCAATATTGAAGAAATAATGGTGAACGTGACTCAAAATGTCCCAATACTGGAGGCTGAGCTGTATGACTCCAGGGCCTCATGGCATATCACTCCATTCTGAGACAATTTCATGACATATCAAACAATATAGCCCCAGGTGATCATTGCAGCTGACAAACACCCCTTTTATGCAATAGGAATTGGTGACCTTCTAATTCAGGTACCAAATGGAAAAACTCACACACTGATATTATTACGAAACATGCTTCATGCACCCCAAATTGGATTCACCATTGTATTGGTTAGCCAGATTACTAATGCTGGATACAAAGTTTCCTTTACAGGAAATGTGTGCCAGATTGAAAATCAAAAAGGGAAAGTTATCAGCAAAATCCCTGCAAGCCAAAATGGGCTATACAAAGTCAAGCATGCAAATGTGGCACAAGCTGAGCCCGAGCACATGGACATCCTCACGCTTCACAGAAGGCTTGGGCATATCTCAGTGGATGTGATCCGCATGCTCATTTGGAAGAAGGCAGTTGACAGACTGCAATTAATAGATGACATCCCTTCATTCTTCTGCGACTCATATGAATACGCGAAATTAACATGTAAAGCAATCAAAAAGGAATGAGAAGCCCCACTCGCTAAATCATTTGGAGATGAAATCCACTCTGATTTGTGGGGGCCTTCATCACTCCAGACTATCGCGAAGAACAAATACTATGTAACTTTCACAGATGATCACATGCGTTACACTAAGCTACAGTTGCTCAAAACTAAAGATGAAACATTGCAAGCCTACAAAACTTTGCAAACTGGGCACAAACACAGCACAATGCACATGTCAAGCAACTTTGCTCTGACAGGGGAGGCAAATACACAGGAAAGAAATTCACAGAGATTTTACAGGAGCAAGGCACCGAGCACCACCTCATGACACATGACACACCTCAGCACAATGGCATTGCTGAATCACTAAACTACCACCTGCTTGAACAAACTCAAGCCATGCTCCACCAGTCAGGACTTCCCAAGTACCTATGGGGTGAAGCAGTCCACCATGCTGTATGGCTGAAGAACTGAACTTTGACAAAAGCACTTGGTCATCACACCCCTTTTGAACAGCTCAACGGGTACAGACTGGACTTGAGTGGTGTGCCAGAATGGGGACAGCGCATCTGGGTTCACTTGGATGCTGGATCAAAACTCGACACTCATGGTATCAAAGTGCGATGGGTAGGACACAATTGCAAGAGCACACATGCTCATTGTGTCTATTGGCCAGAGAAATGCAAGGTGTCGGTGGAGAGAAATATAAAGTTTGTACCCATGTCCATCATTTTCCACCAGCCCATTGCACCCAGCCCCTCTGGCATCACACCACCTCAAATTGGCATCCAACCTCAACTGGTCACCCCACCTGCAGGTGTGCCAGCAAGTCCAAGCCTCACAGCACGCACCTTGGAAGGCATGCTGACACAAACTGAAGAACTGGAAACCAAAGGAGAAGGCGAGATGACAATGCTGGGCAGACTTGCCCCAACTCAGCAAGCTATGACGCCACCACAGGAGCAGTTGGAACATAAAGACCTGTGGGAAAACATACCCAATCAGTCAGTATTGGTCACACCAAAGAAGAAATCGCCCCCAGTTCCAAGGACACCGAGGAAGGTGAAATCGCCAGTCCAGCCCATACAGAGATTGGAACACATTCCAAAACCATCTGACAAGGTAAAATGCCTCCTCATTGGAGAAGGGATGACTGGTGCCAACACCAGCCACAGAAAACTGAGAGGAGCGGCTGGACCCAGCATGGAGGAGGCAGTCTTCGGTACTGACACTAACACCAACAATTATGCACTTTATGCAGCAGCATCCAGCGATGCTCTCATTCATCCTATGGAAGATGCAGAAGGCAATCCATGATCACTCAAGGAGGCACAAGCATGCAAGGACTGGCTGGAATGGAAAGCAGCCATGGATACCGAGATCATGACCCTGGAGCAAACTGGGACTTGAGAGCACTGTGCCATGCCTGTCCCACAAGAACATAGTGGGCTCAAAATGGGTCTTCTGCATCAAATGCAACGAAGATGGCACCATCAACAAGTACAAAGTGCGACTCATTGCTCGTGATTCACACAGAGATTAAGAATTGACTACCTCAACACATTCTCCCCTGTAGCCAAGTTCACAAGCCTTAGGACAATCCTTGCCTTGGCAGCGCGCAGTGACTGGGACATAGAAACTTTTGATTTCACAGGAGCATACCTAGATGGTGAACTAGGCAATGATGAAGTCATCTACCTACAACCTCCGATGGGATACAAAATTGAGGGGGAGAACACAGTCAAGTGACTTCACAAGTTGCTCTATGGACTGAAACAGGCGGGGCAACAATGGTACAACACACTCATGCATGCTCTCACTGACCTTGGATTCTGTGTTAGCAGGGCAGATCCAGGAGTGTTCCACACCCATGTCAACAACCACCTCCTGATTCTCACCATCCATGTTGACAATTGCATACTCACAGGAAGCTCAGAAGAGCTAATTAGAAATTACAAAAACAAGCTAAATCAGAAGTACATGCTGACTGATTTAGGGCCAATCCATTGGCTACTTGGAATCAAAGTCGCACGTGACCGGGAGGCACACACCATTGCACTCTCACGAGAATCTTACATCGCCACTATCCTGGAGCACTTTGGACTCAAAGATGTGAAGAGCTACGCCACACCAATGACCCCCAGCATCACGCACAGCCAAAGCGACTGCCTGACTGACCCAGCTGAAGTTGATCAGATGAAGAGAATGCCATACCAAGAGGCAATTGGCAGCCTCATGTATGCTGCAGTGGCGACGTGACCCAACATTGCTTTTGCCATCTCCACTCTATCCCAATTCCTTAAAAATCCAGGCATCGCTCATTGGGAGGCAGTGAAGCACGTGTTCTGGTATCTGTCCGGAACAAAAACCTTAGAGCTCATGTACAGAGGCGAACACTTTGACCTGATAGGCTACACAGATGTGGATGGCACCTCGCAAGAACACAGGTGCGCCATATCTGGATACACTTTCCTTATTGACGGAGGCGTTGTCTCTTGGAGCTCCTGAAAACAAGAGCTGGTCACACTATCAACTGCCAAGGCTAAATACGTCACAGCAACACACACCATGAAGGAGGCAATGTGGCTCCAGTAGCTCATCCTTGAGCTATTTCCTTTGCTCATTGCCCCTACCACACTTTATTGCAACAACCAGGTGGCACTCACACTTGCCATGATGGACAATTATCATGTGCACACTAAACATATTGACTTGCGTTACCATTTTATTAGAGACACTATTGCCAAAGGCACACTCAAGGTCTCATATTGCCCCACAGAAGACATGGTGGTAGACATGATGACCAAACCACTTCCTAAGTGGAAGATGGGTTTTCATATCTCCTTCCTTGGGCTTCGCACTTGAGGGGGAGTGGCAGTTCCGGGCCACCAGGGGCACATGTGGAGGAGCACGAAAGCGCAACACAGTGCATCCCTGGGATCATTTTGATCCCCTAATTTTTTCCACTCCTCTCAGGGGAAAATACATTCTGCTGCGATCCTTCTCAGGCCTTGTATGACCCACTTAAAAATTGAAAATGTCCAAAAAGCAAGAACATTCCACACTGTCTCCATGACTCTGTATCCAAGAAAAATGCAAACATGCAACTCAATCACATGCACACACCAAAACTGGAACAAGCACATCAGCCACATAGAGAGGCAATGTGTTATTTCCATTGAAGTCCAAAGTCTTTTCACTATATGTTTTCATTTCTGTTTTACTTCTGTTCTTGACTCCAAAAATCTCCTTAAAACACTCCCCTATTTTATTCCTTAAGTAACATACTTGTAAAACATATAAAATAGCTTCTTATTGCCTGCAAATATAACAATTGTCATGTTCCTTGTTCTTGAAAACCCCTCACATGCACTTCAAACAAGTCCCCCTCTCATGCTCTACCACCACTCTGCATCATTTACATGCATCCCTGACTCTGTGCTGCACCAACAGCCCACTGGCCCATCTTGCCCACTCATGTGTTCCCACCACCTGGGTATCATATCTTCACCATATATGCCATCAAGGTAAAAGAGGATTGGGCTTTCCCCATCAACAATGAACATGATTGTTTGGTTGTCCTCCAAGAGGCGGATGAGGAGGTACCATACAAAATATGTTTTACCTGGAGAGACTGTTTCTGCTTTGCACAGCAATGTGCAGAAAGAAGCGCTTACCGATCCCAGGTTGACCAGTAAAAATAATCCTGTCTCGTGGGAGGTTGACTGCTTGCTGCCAAACAACTTTCTCCGCCTCTCTGTAGCACTCACAAATGAGCACAGTGGTGTTGTGAATAGATGCAAAGGGTCCCAGATCGAAGACTCCAGCCTCGGGTTGAAACTTACACACCCCTTCTGCGAAAGCCATCCATTCATCCAGGGCTGTATCCCAACAGCCAGGGGTCCAAGTCCAGTTGCTGGAATCTACAGAAACAAATGGGTTGAAATGTGCCCAGGAGAATAGTGCATAGAGAGAGCCCACCAGCATTACTGTCATTTTCACATGACCTTGCACTTGCCATTTTTGGATGTCATTTCAAGTGTGAAATTAAAACTGCTATATCTCAACAGTTTCTCAACAGATTGCCTTGAAATTTTGCCAGTAGAACCTTATATACTATATCTAGGTGCAGTGAAAATATGGGAGTCTAATATTCAGTTCTTGAGATGTTGATTTTCAGGTGCCGACATGAGTGCAAAACTTTGAACTGCCATATCTCAACTGTTTCTGAATTGATTGACTTGGAACTTCAACAGTGGGATCTCATGTACTGTATCTAGGTGCAGCCCAAGAGTTGGGGTCTAATTCTTTGTTGTTGAAGTTTCAATTTTTGGGTGCCATCTGAGTGTGAAATTTCGAACTGCCATATCTCAACCATTTCTCAATGGATTGCCTTGAAACTTGGACAGTGGGATCTCATGTAATGTGTCTAGGTGCAGCCAAAGAGTTGGTGTCTAATTATCAGTTCTTGAAGTTTCGATTTTTGGGTGCCCATCTGCATGCGATTTTTCGAACTGTCATATCTCAACCATTTCTCGATGGACTGCCTTGAAACTTGGACAGTAGAACCTCATGTACTGTATCCAGAGGCAGCCAAATAATTGGTTTCACTCATTGAATTTTCACGTTTTGGGGTGCTGACCCCAAGCATGATAAAATTACATTATCCCTACAGCTGAGCACATGATATGATACAACTATTTATGATGTAGCACACGAGAAGGGCACATTCATGGGACCGGACAAGGACTGATGGAAGAGCAATAAGACAAAATTCAAACGATGACATGAGGCGTGCATCAAGGCAGCGATTGCGATTGCGAGTGAATGGGCGAATAGTGGGCTGCGAGCCCTTGCATACAGCGGCGGTGAACAATGGCAAACGATGGAGGGATGGCTTGGTAGGCCAGAGTGATGCGGTGAGCGACAGTGTGATGCTCGGGCACCTTTTGGCGTTTGTTGTGCGAGATGCGGCATTCACGCGCACACTACCTTTGTCGCCTACCCGACCTGCAGAAAAATGCGCTCATTTATCATTAGAGGGATCAGGACAGCTCTGTCATATGTGGTGCATCATACATACCTGATATCAGGACATTGTTGTTGACCCTTGGATATGAAAGCTTGCCCCTTTCACCTGGGCATTCAATTACATGACTCTGAAGGTGGAAATCATTATTCCCTTCTGGTCCGACCGCGGCCAGCTGTCTGTCACATTCTCTATCGAGGGACAACAGGACCACAAGTGGCGGCGTACAAGTCTTGACCTGTCAGCGGCCAGACGCATGTGAAGGAGCAGAGGGGTCTGGAGGAAGGATGGGATTCAGGGAGACATACCTTCGTCATTCCTGTCTACCTTTCATTTTGTTCTCCCACACAGTGCATCATACTATCGTATGTGTGTGGTCTTGAGCAAGACATGAAACTTGCACGTCATGGGTTCCCTCCTCTGCAGCAAGTTCAGATGCGTGCTGATGGGCATGTGCAAGCAGGCATCTCACATAAAGAATAAAGAGTGGATCTTCACTGACAAGATCTCTGGCATGCAGTGATTGAGGACTCGCATTGGCTCTTTGTGCCACCACTTGTCATGGCCCTGTGTCCACGGAACTTCATTCCCCATGTGCCTAAGAATGAGGACATGCTCAACATGCGGGCAGCCCTTCAGTGCCAAATCGACTGCTTTGGTTGCGATAGTCTTCCCACTGCGACGCCCTTGTTCAGCCGTCCACTCTGTCATGTTTTCTGGCTTCTCTGCAGGGGTGAGTTGTGACCGTATCAACAACTGCCAGAGCCGCATTGTCCTTATGGCACCAATGCGCGCACACATGAGGAGGGCAGTGACCGCTTGCCATGCCAGAGGAAGGTAGATAGAGACAGAATCGCCTTTCTTGATGCCGAGAGATTTCAGTACATTGGCAACACTAGAAATGTCATGTGGCAATTCAGCATAGGGACCTCTCGACCTTTGTTGGGCTCATCGGCTTCATAAATGATAGTGGTCTGGATAGATGAGCCATCCGACATGGAGATACCCAGAAATGGCTCTGATCAATCATAATCTATGGCGAAATGGACCTTGTTGGGATGTTTGAATGCCTAATGGTCAACACAGTTGTATGACACAGTCAGACCCACAGGGATGAGGCGACATGAGGGGTGGCGTGGGGCATATTACTTGTGTCAGCAGCGTCTCAGGCACTGGCGGTGTGGAGGCGGTTTGTGCTCCTCCTGAAGTGGCGAGTGACTGAGCTCAGGTCTGGGGCCTTCTTGGACAATGTGTGTTGCATGAGACTAAAATGACGGACAGGGTTGAGACCAAAATGGTGGCAGCGGATGAGCTGAGGTAACAGCTGTGAGCGAGACTGAAGCTGTGGAAGAAGCCAGACGAAGCTGACTTTGTAGGGGCTGGTTGGACTGAAGTAATGGCGGCTAGAGGAGACGAGGAGGAGACTGAGACTGCGGCAACTGGGATTGAGACAACTGGGGCAGATAAGGCCGGCAAGGCAGCACATGTCACAAGAACCGGTACTTCGGACCGGACCGGCAACTGGATAAGCCTACCCGGACATGTCTCGAGTTTTCCGCGTGTTTTATGATCCTTCCATAGCCTTACACATACCAGACGTTTCCTGCGTGTTCTAGTTCGATCGCCTCACTTCCACCTCAAGGATACTATTTGATATAGTATCTAGCATGTATATAAGACTGCTGTTTTACGAGGACAAGCCCTAAGCTTGTTCTCCTGTGAAATATCACTGGATTTCGAACTTCAGGACTTGTAGGCTTGCAAGACATCAAGCACATCGTCTGAAAACCTTTCTACTCATAAGTCTTCTCAAACGCGAAGACTTATTTGTAGTTCCTCCTCTCCGCGGAACATATTTGCCTTGGCAATATAGTCTCCGAGATCCCCGAAACTCGTGAGGACTTAGTGTCTCGCTCGACTCGCTGCGCTCGTCTCGCGCGTGAACCGATTTGTCAGCGACACCGCCCCCAGTCGGTGACATTAGAACAAGCTTACCCTCGAACCCTCGACCCCGAACGCGTATACACGCATCCACCCCCGAATACAACGAATTTTGAAAGATGACTTCCATGGCTAGAGACTGGAGATTCAAAGGACAAGGAAAACCCACTGAAGAAGGACTGAAGAAACTCAAATGTCCCTTCAAGTTGAACCCGGACCTTGATGATGCATTTGTCCCTGAGGCCTTCAGAGAAAATGCTTACTTCCTCAGAGTGGGAATAGACAGTGTACCCTGGACCGGGTACTATGCTTACTATAGAAAGGCCAAAGTAGGCCTTGGAACACTCTACGGCATATGGTTCGAAATCCGACGCCGCGAAGACTACTTCGAGGCCTACCGCGTCGCATGCCCGGCCCTCGGACTAATCTCTGACCCTCTCAAGGGCCTTGATATGGAACAGCTCACCAAATCAGGAGAACCAGTTCCAAACTCGAAGAACCCGTCCCATGCGCCAACTCCCGGACCTGCACCCGCCGAACCAATGGAACAAGAACCTCAGACCACGACGCAACTTTTCGTCGCAGCCGACGAACCAGAAGAACCACCTGCACAAGTGCCCCAACAACTGGCGTCGTCTGGAATGGCGCAGGCATACCCACGCCCATCCTTGTTCCAAGGATTCAGAGGACGCGAAAGACGACCTCCCAGCCCAGACCCCGATGACTACAGTGCATACGCCACGTACGACCACGACGCACGTCCCTCAGACAATGGTAAACTCGAAGGTATTCCACCCAAGGCCTTCAACGGCGACCGTGCCCGCACCCACGCATTCCTCACCGCGTTCCGACGCTTTATGAGGATGAACTTCGATAGCAAAATTGCTCAAAACCCCATCAAAAAATGTGCTTACTTCCTATCACTAATGGAAGGACCTCGCGTTGATGGCTGGGTCGAAGCGATGGACGAATGGCTCGAAAAAGTCATGATGGACCCGGATGAAATCCCCTTTGGACTGACAGCTTGGCAGGCTATGGAACAACAGTTCAAAAGAGCATTCACTGACTACGCTGAGTGCGAACGCGCACAAGATCAACTCCGTGAACTCAAGATGAAGGAGAATAATCTTGATGAATATATAGCCAATTTTGAACTATTAGCTCGATGAGGGTCTCTACACACGGACGACCCTATGGTTTATGCGCTTGTTCGCGTGCGGCCTCCCCAAACCATTAGTTGAAGCAATCATCAGTCAGGAAGACCCAACCACTTTCTTAGAGTGGATGACCAGCGCCCAAAAACAACATCGCATCTGGATGCGTAAACGCACAGTCCTCACCGATCACGCCAATACTCACAACAGGAACACCAATTCGAACAACAATCGCCCTTGGGCCCGCCTTTCGAATTGGGGCACACGCAGCAATACCACTAACAATGCCACCGCACCACACGCACGCCTTCCACTACGCGACCCAAACGCGATGGATACCAGTGCAGGTGCGGCACGCAAAGCGATCACCAAAGCTGACAAGGAAAAACACCGCGCCGAAGGCAGATGTTTCCATTGCTCAAAACAAGGACACCTTGCCAGAGACTGCCCCACAAAACCTAAACGCGAACCAACACGTGCACGCACGGCAGAAGTGACCACCACCACATCCGAATCCTCCATTGTCGAAATCATTGAAGAAAGTGCGACGGCCAAAGTTGCAAAAGCTGCCAAAGCCCTCTCTAAAGAGGAAAGAGAGGAGTTCATTAGGATGCTGAATGGAGAAACCGACGATGATGAGGGAAAGGATTTTTCGGATGCCTGAGCATATCGGCGATCGCTCGGGCCCTAGGTACCAATGTACATAAAATTATAAAAGAAGAAAGTCAATGCAGGTCAACTTGACTATGTACGTTGGAACCTCAAAAGCCGAAAAGAAAACTGCGTTAATCGACAGTGGAGCAACTGAATGCTTCATATCCCCTAAATTAACCAAACAACTTCAATTGAAAACGCGAAAATTGTTGACACCTAGAGTGGTGAAAAACGTTGATAACACTTCTAACCGCCTAGGAAAAATCACTCAAGCGGTAGACTTGGAATTAGAACTATTGGAACAAAAAAGCAAACACCAATTCCTTATAGCAGACATCGGACAAGACGATCTAATTTTAGGGTACCCCTTCCTTGAATCAACAAATCCCAAAATCAATTGGACCAATGGAACATTGTTAGGAAAGATAACTTTATCCAGAGACGAAGAAACACCAGAATGGATAAAGAACATCGCACAGTGGGAAGAGGGCAATGAACTTTGGGTACAAACACAACTACAAAAAACTACAATCGCCCAACAATTAGCGGAATCCCAAGTACAATCAAAACAACTGACCTGGCAACAAATAGTCCCCCCCCAATATCATGCCTATGGTCAAGTTTTTGAAGAACAAAAATCAGAGAGATTCCCTGGGCCAAGAAAGTGGGATCATGCTATCGATCTTAAACCCAACGCCCCCACAACAATCAATTGCAGAGTGTACCCCCTCTCTCCCAAAGAGAAAGAAGAGCAAGGAAAATTTCTCGAACAAAATCTACGATTAAAGCGAATTAGAAGATCCAACTCACCATATGCGAGTGGCTTCTTCCTGATTAAAAAGAAGGATGGCAAATTTCAACCAGTACAAGACTATAGAAACCTGAATAAATGGACCATACCTAATGTCTATCCACTTCCTTTAATCCCAGAGTTGATACATGCCCTAGCAGGCAAAGAACTCTTCACTAAACTCGACATCAGATGGGGCTACAACAACATTAGGATTAAAGAGGGAGACGAATGGAAAGCAGCCTTCAAAACCAGCGACGGATTATTTGAACCAACGGTAATGTTCTTTGGATTAACTAACTCTCCAGCAACCTTTCAAACAATGATGGATGACATCTTTCAAGAAGAACTCACTCAAGGATGGTTGAAGATCTATATGGACGACATCATTATCGCCACAGAAAATGATGAAGAAAGACATAAATCGAAAGTTAACCACATCCTATCAAAATTGAGACAACATGACCTATATCTTAAACCAGAAAAATGCCAATTCCACAAAAGAAAAGTCGAATACTTAGGTGTAATCATTGGCGAAGGAAAGATCACTATGGATCCAGTAAAGGTCAAAGGGATTGAAGACTGGCCTACGCCAAAAACATTAAAAGAAGTCCGCAGCTTCCTAGGATTCTGCAACTTCTACCGCAACTTCATTCCAAACTTCTCAATTAAAGCCAGACCACTCAATGACCTGACAAAAAAGAATAAACAATGGGAATGGACACCCAAAGAACAACAAGCATTCCAATCACTAAAAGATACATGCGTATCCTACCCAGTTCTCCGAACTCCAGATTGGACCAAACAATTTATCCTCGACACTGACTGCATCAGGATTTGCCATAGGAGCAGTTATTTCCCAAGAATACGAAGATGGACTCCATCCCATAGCATTCTATTCAAGAACACTACTAGACGCAGAAAGAAATTACGACGCACATGATAAAGAACTAGCTGCCGTCATCTTTGGCCTCAAAAGTGGCCGACCATTCTTCCTGGGTGCAGAGAAACCCGTTCGAATAAGGACAGACCACAAAAATTTGACATACTTCAAAGAACCACAAAAACTAACCGGACTGACAAGCAAGATGGATGCAATATATGCAAGACTTCAACTTAATTATGGAACACATTCCCGGACACACCAATACAATCGCCGACACACTTTCTCGTCGCAAAGACCTTAACAAGGGGGTAGAAGAACAAAAAACCACCCTCCTCCTACCTGAAATATTCACACGGAAAATCTACTTACCTGACAAACTAGACAAACGACGAGAAATCCTACGACAATTTCACAGATGCCCCACCTGCAGGACACCCTGGAATTGCCAACACATGGGACCTAGTCAAACAACACTATGAAGGACCCAAACTACGACAATTCAGTAGAACAATACGTAAAAGGTTGCGCCAAATGCCAAGAATCCAAAACCAATCTACCAAGAAAGAAAGCCACAACCTTTCCACTCGACACACACGTCGAACAAGGCCCCTTTCAATACGTAGTCAATGGACCTCATCACCGACTTACCAAGATCAGAAGGATTCGATAGTATCCTCACCATTGTCGATCAAGGATGCTTCTAAAGCAACCAAATTTATTCCATGTAACAAAACGATCGATGGAACAGGTGTTGCACACGAATATCTAAAACACCTCGTGCCTTGGTTTGGATGTCCCCAAAAGAATCATATCCGACAGAGACCCCCGATTTGCATCAAACTTCTCCAAAGCATTATGTAAAAGCCTAGGCATCAAACAAAACATGTCCACTGCATTCCACCCTCAAACCTGATGGACAAACTGAAAGAATGAATGCCTGGCTAGAACAATACTTGAGACCCTGGACCGCAACCCATCCCACACTCCTGGGCAAAGATACTTCCCATTGCAGAATACTGCACATAACTCGTGGAAACATGAAACATCACGACTGATCACCACACGAACTCCTCATGGGATTCAAACCCCAGATCGACATAAACCTCGAGGACAACAACGTTCCCGCCTCAACCAATCGACTCAGAGAACTAGAACAATCCAGACGCGACGCACAACAACTCTTGGAACGTAAACAACAACCCTCCAGATTTGATAACCCGGAAATGAAAGAAGGAACCCTCGTATGGCTAGAAGGCAAGAACCTCAAAACACGAGGGAACTGCAAGCTGACCCCAAAACGTTACGGACCCTTCCCCATCATAAAAAAGATTTCTAAAGTCGCCTACCAACTCCAACTTCCGTCATCGATGAAAATACACGACGTCTTCCATGTCAATCTACTCCTACCATATATAGAAACGGAAGAATATGGCACGCCGTTCACACGACCTCCTCCGATCATCGATAACGAAGAAGAATACGAGATCGAGGCCATTCTAGATGCCAGAAGGTTTGGACGAACACGTAAACTCCAATACCTTGTACACTGGAAAGGCTACCCATCATCAGATGACTCATGGGTCGATCATCACAACCTCAACGCCCCCAGACTCCTCAAAGAATTCTACTCCGCTACAGCTGGACGACCCAACGCATAAAAAAGACCACCAATCCCAATCAACATCCCTCACCATTCCATCCTTCCCAATCCAACATGTCCTCCAACGTCAACTCACCCACCTCCTCTTCCATTACTCTTGTCCCTACTCCCCCACACTCCCCAACTCTTATTCCTCTACCAATCTCTAGAGAACCATCCCCGTCTACGGCCGCGACTATCAACGCTCGACTCCTGATATGACGTGCAGCACGACATGCAGCAATGATAGCACAAGCCCAAGAACTTTGGCACGAAGAAACACTACCCACCATACTGCGAGCCTTTGGCAACCGCTCCCCTACCAGAGGAACTGACTCTCCAATTGCCCGCAGCCCATCTTATCACGTTCGTTCCCCCTCTCCTGACCCTATCCCCATCCCTCCTCGACTCGACACACCCATCCCTCAACAACCAATTAACTTGATACTCCTCAACGAAAACTTTACTCCCATACCTCCACGAAACAACGACACTCCCCCACCAGCCTATACAATACCTGTAGCTCCGGGAACAGATACTGCAGCTGAAGTATGCGAACTGGGAGATGATTGGATGGAGGGAACCCTGGGGCTCGACATACTAATCCCAGACCCTGGCAATGAAGACGATACCATTCCCCCACGATTCGTTCTACCCAATCTAACCAACGGATTCCCATCCGTCACCGTGATATATGGCCCCGGGTGTCCTACTCACTGAATCTCGATTCGAGCTCGTGCCGACCCTTACCCTCGCCCTCTCCTTACCACAAAAGACGCCTTCTTATTCAAAGAAGGGCTTAAACATACCAAGGCCGTCAACGAAGCCCTCACCCTTGAACAAGATCTGTCCCTTGAAGCCGAAGTCCTTCGATATCAATTCGCCATAAAGAAAGCACGACAGATGGCCAACCAACTCGTGACAGCTAGAGGACGCTACCATGATATGCTGTGGGAAATTCAGGACAGTGAGGTCAAGTTGGCTAGAGCTAACGCCAAAACCCGACTCGAACCCAGAATCTTATTCCAATCCATGCCGCAACTAACTGAACAGGAACATAAAGATGCTAAGGAGGCAATCATGGACCCTTGGTATCAATTCTCCCCTCGTACCTCCGACAAATGTTCCTGGTGTCTCGATGGGGGACATGACACCGTCGATTGCCCCAAAATCACCACCTGCGTTCTCTGCAATTCGCCATGGCCACAAAGAAGAACTCTGCAGAACCCCACATCGACGCTGTAAACCACACAAAATATGTCGAGTTCCTCGAGATCAACTCCACTACCACACCCATCACTGCGTCTCTAACGTTCACCCCTACATGGGTTAGACCTTAACAAGGGGGTAATGTCACAAGAACCGGTACTTCGGACCGGACCGGCAACCGGATAAGCCTACCCAGACATGTCTCAAGTTTTCCGCGTGTTTTATGATCCTTCCATAGCCTCACACATACCAGACGTTTCCTGCATGTTCTAGTTCGATCGCCTCACTTCCACCTCAAGGATACTATTTGATATAGTATCTAGCATGTATATAAGACTGCTGTTTTACGAGGACAAGCCCTAAGCTTGTTCTCCTGTGAAATATCACTGGATTTCGAACTTCAGGACTTGTAGGCTTGCAAGACATCAAGCACATCGTCTGAAAACCTTTCTACTCATAAGTCTTCTCAAACGCGAAGACTTATTTGTAGTTCCTCCTCTCCGCGGAACATATTTGCCTTGGCAATATAGTCTCCGAGATCCCTGAAACTCGTGAGGACTTAGTGTCTCGCTCGACTCGCTGCGCTTGTTTCGCACGTGAACCGATTTGTCAGCGACACCGCCCCCAGTCGGTGACAGCACATGTGGCCAACAGAATGGCCAACAGAATTGAAACAACTAGAGACAGGGATAGTGTTGGTGATGTAGACAGCCGGTGATGCTGAAATGATGGTGGCAGGCAATATGAAGACTCAGTGGACGAAGCAGGTGCCGATGGACAAGAGGCAGGCAGTGGGCAGAACTGGGGATGTGATGGCGACGACTTGGAAAGGCAAAGAATGGAGCGGCTGACAAAGCTAAGATGGCTGACAATAAGGATACAGCAGGTGTGACAGATGCAGGGTTGATGGTGGATGGACAATGGACAAGGCTGAGTGAGATAGCACAAAAGGTCGGAGATAGAGATGTCCATTTTGGTCACAGTGTACCCAAAGAGGGAAAACTTTCAACACACCCATCACTGCCATGGCTCAAGGCAAGCAATCTCAGAAGAAGTGCAATGGATCATCATTGGTCTCAGTACAAACATGTTGGTGGAGGATATCTCCATGTATACAGATGTAAGTGTGCGAAAAGTTGAAGGGAATCCTCGCCAACTTCAAGCACACTGGTGGTGTCAAACTTCCCTGCCAAGCGAAACCTCTACTCCATCGGTTGCTTTGTGACTATGATGTCAAGGTATGTGGCACAAAAAATGTACTAGCACATTTTTTATTGAAATTGGACCCATACGGCACCTGTTGACAACTCTGAATAGCCCGCCAGATCTCTATCTTGATGAGTTGTGTATGGAAATGTTAGAGACATGTGGGGTGTCAGTATCAGTGTCAATGATATGGAGGACACTTGTCAAGGCTGGCTATAGCTTGAAGAAGGTACGCACTTTCCTTATGTACATTTCAAGCTTCTGATACATGATGCACAGCTCTCACGCACTGCACTTGAGCATTGTGAAGAAAAGCAAGCTGCATTTGCTGCACGTATCGGAACCTAGCATCCAAATCAGATTATCTTTGTGGATGAGAGTTCTGTTGATCGCTGAACAACATACCGTGGAGAAGCTTGGGCTATTCATGGCAGGAAAGCCATGTGCAAGGCATTTTTCTGTCGAGGACGACGGTGAGTGACATGCCATCCATAACGCCATGTAACTCATGATTTTCATGTGCCAGATATTCTGTCCTTCCTGCATTATCTCTCAATGATGGTATTATACACTGTGACATTGTTGAAGGCTCTTTCGACACTGAGCTTTTCTGCACATTCATCAATCTCCTCTTGGATCCTATGCAGCCATTTCCGGCCCCCAATTCAGTCATTATTATGGACAATTGTCGAATTCACAAGGACCCTGCCATTTTAGAGCTTATTGAATCTTGGTAAATTCTATTCACATCTATTGACAAGCATTGACCCTCCTGTTTGTATTTAGGGGCATGCATGTCGAATTTCTGCTGCCCTATTCCCCTGATTATAACCCAATTGAGCTGGCATTTTCTGCAATGAAGTACCTGTTCTCACATGACACGGCATGGCGAGTACTGAGCGGCGTTGCTGCCCCAAGTTTCTTCCCTTCCCCTGTCTCCCCTCTCCGCAGTCTCCGACTGTCCTCTATTTTCATATCTTTTTCTTCGTGTGGTCGGCCCTTTTTTTTTTTCTCTCTCAGCTGCTTTCTGACCCATGAACATGCTTTAGGCCCCATTCTGTGGGTGTAGATACTTGCTTCCAAGTCTCTATTTCGCTTATGCCTGACCGTTTCTCTTGCACCTCGACTTTCCAAACCATCACCACCTCCCCCTCCAACGGATGCCAAGGAAGACAAGTCGACTGCACCTGCGGCTCAAAACGAGGCAAGCCTTGCTCCTCACCTTTGTCTATCGCCTCACTTTGTTCTGACTGCCCCCACAGACCAACAAAAAAAAGACATGCTATGGAAAATGCTGTTCTCTCTTCCTGCAACTCGCCTCACATCGATCATAACCTTGTCCATCAATACCCTCCTGATCTTGTTTGCCACAGACTTTGTCATTGTGCCGCTCATCGATTCTGCCACTGATGTCGTCTCCACGCGCATTTGGGCAGTCTATCCAGACACCGTCAAAGTTGTCATCCAATATCCTCTCTCTGGTGCCAACGTGACTGAACATGATGTCCTCCTCCTTTGGCATCCCGTGTTGTGATCTACCCCCTTGTCAGTCCATCCATAATTCCTTTTGTTATTGTTCTCTTGTCACCCTCATCCCCTTGGTTATTGTTTCATCCCTTGATGCTGATGGTCACTCATTGTGTTTCACCTATTGTGTTTCACTTATTGTGTTTCATCCATTGTCAAGTTACTTTTGCTATTGGCTCGTCTTTATCTATTGTTCTGCTTATGGTACTGTACAGCCTCACTACATACAGTATTTAAGCACCTGTAGAAGCTGGGAAATGCCCCAAGCTTAGCTTTGTCCCATTTCCTGTCGCATCCCTTTGCCCTGTATCCTCTCTCAAAATCACAACTTACTTGTGCTGGCTTTTTTTTTACCTTGCTTGACATCAACACACTAGGAGGAAACCTTGCAATCCTCTTATTCCCTCTTGCTCTATCATCGTCCTCCTCTTCTGTGAAACCAGGAGATCAACTCTGTCTGCAGACTGAGTCATTGTCTGACTCAGCCTTGAGACGCTAAACCTCTGACCCAGTCTCTCTGAGCCGGCCCACTGAACCTTGAGCTAACGCTCTTACGGCTGCAACGCCATAACATCCCGCCACCGCTGCTTCTGCTGAGTCATGGATGGATGGCCCAACTCTTCATCTGCAACCTGAGTGGACAAGCTGACCAAGCTCTGGCCCTCCAATAAATACGAATGTGCGTATACATCCCCCATGCTCTCCGATTGCGTGGTGGACCTGCTCCTGATGGCCTTGTTCAGACGTCTTGGTGCATACAAACAAGACCGTCCTGCTTTACCCACCCTCTCCCATCTGCTTCCGCACCTTCCCAGATCTGCATCTCCTGACAGGCTCCCACTTCCACTTTGTCGTATCCTCATGCCTTAAGCCCAACTTTCCTTATGCGCCACTCCTCACACATTCACATGCGATCGCAATCACTACCTCCCATGAACACCTCAAGCATGTCCTTCTCATGTGCTACAGTTGTAAATAGTTGTATCATGTCATGTTTTCAGCTGTAGAGCAAATGTAATCTTATCATGCTTGGGGTCGGCACCCCACAATGTGAAATGAAACCCAATTATTTGGCTGCCTCTAGATACAGTACATGAGGTTCTGATGTCCAAGTTTCAAGGCAATCCATTGAGAAATAGTTGAGATATGGCAGTTCGAAATCTCACACTCAGATTGCACCCAAAAATCGAAACATCAAGAACTGATAATTATGCCCCAACTCTTGGGCTGCACCTAGATACAGGACATGAGATCCCACTGTCGAAGTTTCAAGTAAATCTGTTGAGAAACAGTTGAGATATGGCAGTTCAAAGTTTTGCACTCATGTCAGCACCTGAAAATCAACATCTCAAGAACTGAATATTAGACTCCCATATTTTAGCTGCACCTAGATATAGTATATAAGGTTCTACTGGCAAAATTTCAAGGCAATGTGTTGAGAAACTGTTGAGATATAGCAGTTTTTAATTTCACACTTGAAATGACATCCAAAAATGGCAAGTGCAAGGTCACGTGAAAACGACAGTAATCTGGGGTAACTTCTTCTTGAGTTAAGGCTGGCATGATGAGATGATGAATGAGAGCTCGACTCGATGAATATTTATCATGTCATAAATCATAGTTTCATGAAGGGCAGGAAGGGATAAGTCAAGTCTGCTTATAGTCAACTCAGTGGACAATAAAAGTAAAATATTTCAAGTGCTGAGTAGGCTCTGTTGTGGCCACAAATTATATTACATAAGTAATGACCTTAGTTGAGCGCGAAAAATGTGACAAAAAAGGTTAAATATGGAGAGTCTACTCATTCCGGCACAATATTTACCCTAGCCTGGCTAAAAGTTGTGCCGGAATGAGTAGACTCTCCATATTTAACCTTTTTTGTCACATTTTTCGTGCTCAACTAAGGTCATTACTTATGTAATATATTTGTGGCCACAACAGAGCCTACTCAGCACTTGAAATATTTTACTTTTATTATGCACTGAGTTGACTATAAGCAGAGTCGACTTATCCCTTCCTGCCCATCATGTTTGCTTGCTCTACTGTATTTGGATCTGTTTGCACATTGCTTTGGATCCTGAACAGATCCTGAACAGATCCTGAACAGAATCATACCCAAGGATACTTGTCAGATGGGCTTTGAGCCAAGCGTGATCGCAGCGCAACTGTTTTGTTTTACATCGACTACAACAACAACAACATCTCATGGAAGTAGATCCCTTCCGATTGCTCTGGAGTCCTCCTACCATGCCTCCCCAACCATCAGAGCTTCTTGACAGCCTCCCACACCCACAGCCAAGTGTCCTCCCGCGATGCCGTGCAGATCGCCCAAACTTTGTTATCCCAAGCCTCTGCCTTCTGCACATGTAGCACTAACAACAACAGCGTCCACCGAGGCCCAGGTATGTGATCTCAATGGAAGAGAGAGCATACCATCTATCCATGCATCATTCCAGCTTCAGAATGCTTGCGTCCTGCTCCAGATTGCCCAGCGATGGAAATTTAGGCACTTTCCATGATGGAGGTGAGAATAAATTCAGGCACAAGAGGCTGCACCTATGCGGCTAGACTGTTTGTCAAGAGGATTGCCGTGGGAGGACGGTTTGGGGTCGACATCAGAAACCACTATAGAGCCTAAATGAGATGATGTTCTCCCCTGCGTCAAGGTATGTATGCCATCTTCAAATATCTTATATTGGAGAGGGTGCAGAAACTCCAGTTCTTGCTAGATGCGAGGTCAATATTTGAATGAAGAGGACTGACTGTGCATGAACTGAGCGTAAAACCAACTGTCTTCCACTCGATAACAATGTCTCACAGAGCGCATGGAACTCTGTGTTCTGCACCGTGACTCCCACGTCCTGCA